>ML104399.1:0-188453 GCA_003697995.1 Taxidea taxus jeffersonii
GCGGGAGGATTGCATTTTAAATAGGATGGAAGGGGATATGCAAAGACCTAAGCCAGGAGGGAAAGGCATGGCACCACAGACCGAAGAAAATTAAGCCAAAGTGGAAAACCATGGAGAAGGAGGGGAAGTTTCTCAACGCCCCCCACACACACACACACAAAAAGTGAGGAGGGCCACATTGGGTACTATCTGCTGGGGCAAGATTAACTCCCCTTGGTCTCTCCCTATTCAGTACCAAAACTACGCTTTGCCATTCCCCAACAACTGATTTTTACACGCCCACCATCTTCTTAACCACTTGTCAGTTCCTACTCTCTAGTAAAGGTGATGTATACCCCAGTGCAGTTGTTTCTGTGGAATTTACTTGCCTATGAAAGCATCCCTTTGAGGATTTAATCATAACGTGGAACATTCTCTATCAGAGCAATGCTGAAATAGGAGGCATAAATGGTGCATAATTCTTGAGAAGCCCATTGTAGGCTTGGATCTTTATAACAAAATAAAAGCTCCATATTAAACTATAAGGCATTACACTTCTGTAAAATAAATTAAATAAACGGCCAGCAGGGGTGTTTTACACAATTTATTGGTGCCCTCTGCAGTCAATGCTACATCTCATTAGTGGCTCTGTCACTCATGAAAAATGTGGCACCCATCAGCATCACTCATTAACTTAAAGCATGTGCCCACACATCAAATATATATTTTTTAATTATGGGAACATGCTATAAAGAAGATGTGCATGTGTGCCATGAACAACAAAGGGCATTCTCACCTCTCCAAACCTCTTCTTGATTTTTCTGTTTGGCCAAAATAGTGAATAAGATGCTGTTCTCATCCTTTAAAGTTTTTTCTCCCTACCGACTTTTTCTGCCTGCATTCATTGCAATAGTCCAGACTTTGCCAATTTTCTTTCCTTCTTGACATTTCATTTTTAATTAAAAATGACATTTTAATTAAAAGGAAACATATGTAGAATAAACAGAATAACTCACCAACAGCAGATAGCTGGGGCTGTCCTGTCGTCCCAGTTTTAACCTTTCTGGCTTATGAAAGGCTGTGCTGGGCTTTGCCTCAACAGTTGCCAAGGCACATTCCTGATAGGAAATAAAGGGGCATTTTTAAAAGATGATCATCAAACCAAAATCCACCCACATCCAGAAAACCCTAGGAAATGCAGGGGGCAAAGAATGGAGAGAGTATGCCCACTCCAAACTACACAGTCTGGGACTTTCAGGGCTGGGAAAATCAGCCTTTCTTCTATTCAAAATATTAAAACTATCACTTTGGTGAGAGACCCCAGTTTTACAACTTTTCATGTTTACAGATGGCCTGATTTGGCAATCTTAAATGTTAAGGGAGTTGGAAATCTGGCAGGAGGTAAACATAGCCAAAAGTAAAGTATTACAATTAAAACCAAGCACCCTTCTATGAGCAGCCATTACAGGATGGTTTGCGGCTCCCAGGGCCGCCTTATCTCCCCCGTATCAGAGCTGATGCTGGTGGGGGTCCCTGGCATGGGTGGGGGGTCAGCCCTCTCCCTGGAGTGAGCTGGCCTCCTCCAGCACAAAAGCATATTGTGGTGTGGAAGGGAACGCAGCAAGGCTAACAAAATGACATAGGAAGAAGCCAACAATGGATGAATACCGCATCAAGGGCAAGCAAATGATTCTCTCAACAAAAATGCCAAATAACATCAATTCGCCTGTGTCCTCAGAAAGTGGCACGAGGATGAGGATCACCAGGGATCAAAGTGATGACCCAACTTTCCCCACATGCAGTGCACATTTTCTGACAAACATAAGGACATCAGGACAGACTAAAAATCAGTCATGAACAGTCACCATAATTATAACCCAGCACAAAGGAAGGAAGGAAAAAAATCTAATTTTGTGGCACCTCCTAGATGCCAAGAAACTGCTTTGTCATTCTAGTTCAAACAAGAATTCCATATGTCAGTGTTATGGGTTAAAGTTGACCCTCCCCCCCCAAAAAGATATATTCAAGTCCTAACCTCCAATAACTCAGCACTAACAATAACTCAGAAATAATAAATTTCTTTGGAAATAGGGTCATTGCCAATGTGATTAATTTAAAAGGAGCAGGATGGGCCTCTGAAATAACTACTGTCCTTGTAAGAGGATGGTGAGGTGAAGACACAGACCCAGGGAGAACACCTGTGGTGACAGAGGCAGAGACTGAAGCCATGCCCCCAGAGCCAGTGAATGCCAAAGACGGCCAACAGTTTGCCAGGAGCTGGAAGAGGGCAAACTTATAGGTTTCAGGTGGGGCATTTTATACGTCTAGCTTCCCAAATCCTGAGACAATCAAGTTATTATTTTAAATGGCTCAGTTTGTAATGGCAGCCCTAGGAAATAAATACAGTCAGGTATAATTGTCCTGACATGTTACAGAGGGAAGACGAGGCCTAGAAATCCAAAATACTCTCCCCAAATCCCATAGTTATGGAGGGGTCCAATCAGTTTGACTCAAAGCTTATGCCCTTCACTATATATTATTAGAATGCCTTCAGGCCTTCAGACAGTCATCCAAATTGGAATTACATAATGGAGTGAGGAGTTAATGACTCTTAAACACCTAAAGCAACTAAAATGGATGAAACTGGTCACTCCACATGTTTTTACCAAAAAAATTACCTCGTGTGAAGAATCAGCACACAACCATCAAACTGGATTCTTTTTTTTTTAAATATTTTATTTATTTATTTGACAGACAGAGATCACAAGCAGGCAGAGAGGCAGGCAGAGAGAGAGAGAGGGAAGCAGGCTTCCTGCTGAGCAGAGAGCCTGATGTGGGGCTCGATCCCAGGACCCTGGGATCATGACCCGAACCGAAAGCAGAGGCTTTAACCCACTGAGCCACCCAGGCACCCCCAAACTGGATTCTTTTAATATGTATTTACTGAACTTTTATGATCTGTTCTGCAGGTATTGCTCTAAGAACTGCCTTCAAAGATTTTTCAATGAATGAGGAAAATATATATGCAAAATTAGGTTAAAATTTTCCTAGAGTCATGGACACTATTACAGAGCTATGTACATGATATATATTAGGGACCAAAAAGATGTGCAGGGAGATCATAGATGGGGCTAGAATTCATTCTCTTAGGTGTACAAGCTATGAATTAAATATGTATTAAAAGGAATTTCTATTAGCAATGATCATTTGTGAGTGGATTCTTTGGAGAAGTTGTGAGAGAGATCTATATGAATATGTTAAGCAACTGTATGTTCTCATAGCCATCAGCTGCCCAGTTGTCCAAAACAAGTTTGTGCATAATGGGAAACAACCCACCTTCCTCCACACACAGATTGGATACTGAGGATGGAAACTACTTGTCCCCTGTACACAAATATTTATTGTTTGTATTAGAATGGTTACTCTTCTATTGTTTTCATTGGTAAAACTTCACCCTTTCAGAAGACTCCAGCTCAGGCAAATAGTTTGACTGCTTGTTATAGAAACTTCTGGAGGGGCACCTGGGCGGCTCAGTTGGTTGAGCATTTGCCTTTGGCTCAGGTCACATTCCCAGGGTCCTGGGATCGAGCCCTGCATCCGGCTCCCTGTTCAGCGGGAAGCGGGAAGTCTGCTTCTCCCTCTCCCACTCCCCCATCTGTGTTCCATCTCTCACTGTCTCTCTCTCTCTCTCTGTCAAATAAATAAATAAAATCTTAAAACAAAACAAAACCAACCAAACAAACAAACAAAAAACTTCTGGAAATGCCCAGCAACTTTCCCTTGGAACCCATCGATAGTTTGTACCCTAAGAATCTTTGAATTCCTTCCTTCAAAAATTTTCACTTTGTTGGTTCCACCAATCCTGGATGGTCGTATGGGGATCCTTATTCAATCCTATCAGGCCCCCACACTGAAATACATCTTAAACCAAAGAAACAACAAAAAAGAGAAGTCCTTAAAGGCAGTTAAAAGGAGCTTAAGAGAAAAATGTGAGCAGAAGATCTGTAGTCATTACCAAGCTCATTCAAAGAGCACGTGGAGAGTGGATGCAAAAGGAACCTGGGCAGAAAGTTGAGAAGGATTCATATCAAAGAGATGAGGTGGAAAAAAGAGAGAGAGAGAGAGAGAGAGAGGGAGAGAGAGATGAGGTGAAGCAGAGTACCTCCAGAAAGGAGACTAAGAAGTAAAAGAATGGGGGAAAAATCAAGAAAGTTAGCTATCATGGCATCTAATGGTAGAGTAGTTCAAAAAGTAAAGAGGGGTCCACAAGGCTAAATATTTTAGAAAGGACACACACACACACACACACACACACACACAAAATATGGCAGCATTTACTACAGATAATCCTCCAAAAGAAGAGCTGATTCAAAATTCAATTAATTATTAAATGACCTTAAACTCCTCAAGCCAATTTTATTGCATTGCAATGTACCTCATCAACTTTGGGGCATATATTTCTGACTTCCCAGTAAAGAGTGAGCCTTAGCTGATAAAGAATAAAGTGTCTTTCATAAAAATAAACAAACAAAAATATTATCACCTAAATTATATGATGAAAAGAATGACTTAGTTTTAAAATTTTTTTTGATTTTTTTTATTTCTCTTTTTTTTTTAAGCTTTATTTAAACATATAATGTAACCCCACCACCCTCTCCCAACCCCTCTCCCCTCCCACCCCCCTCAGTTTGTTTTATGACATTAAGAGTCTCTTTTGGTAAACATCAATTTTTCTGAAACTGTTTAATTATCAGACTTGTTCCACTGTATTACCTTAATACCTGATCGAAATGAGAGAACAATATTTTTTTCTGGTCATTTCATAATCATTCATTAAAACAGTGGGATCATTTATGCAAGCTAAATTCTCATCCCCAATCTCCCAGAAGATTATGTAGCATATCCCTAGCTGCTAAATAAAAGCTTTTCTCTTAAAGTCACTTAACTGTCTTTGGTTTTGTTTTTAAGCAAAGGGATTTATTAGTTTCTGGGTTTTGTTTTACTTTTGAAGCATTAGCTACTGCATCAGCTTGAGATATGCTTGATCTTTTTTTAATTTAATTTTATTTTTTCAGTGTTCCAAGATTCATTGTTTATGCACCACAGCCAGTGCTCCATGCAATACATGCCCTCCTTAATACCCACCACCAGGCTCACTTGAACCCACACCCCACTCCCTCCAAAACCCCCAGTGTGTTTCTCGGAGTCCACAGTCTCTCATGGTTCCTCTCCCCCTCTGACTTACCCCAATTCACTTTTCCTTTCCTTCTAATGTCCTCCATGTTATTCCTTATGCTCCACAAGTAAGTTAAACCATATGATAATTGACTTTCTCTGCTTGACTTATTTCGTTCACCATAATCTCCTCCAGTCCTGTCCATGTTGATATAAAAGTCGGGTATTTACCCTGTCTGATCGAGGCATAATATTCCATTGTATATATGGATCATATCTTCTTTGTCCATTCATCTATTGAAGGGCATCTTGGCTCTTTCCACAGTTTGACGATTGTGGCCATTGCTGCTATGAACATTGGGGTACACTGTTTTTTAGCCAAAGCTTCCGAGGGAGGAAAGACAAGTAACTGAGTCATTTGTCAACTATGGCCAAGCAAGTTTTGGGTTCTTCAATTTTTTTTTATCCTTCTTTGGATGGGTAAACATAAAGCACCCATGTGGATTTAAAAGTTAGATCAATTGGGGCCCCTGGGTGGCTCAGTCAGTTGAGCATTTGACTCTTGATCTCAGCGCAGGTCTTGAGTTCAGGGTCATGAGTTCAAGCTCTGTGTGGGACTCCATGCTGGGTGTGGAGCCTTCTTAGAAAAAAAAAATTTAAGAAATAAATAAATAAAAACTAAAAGTTAGATCATTCAGTGGTCCTGGCATTATGTTGACATTGCCTGATTTATGGATCTTAGGAAATACATTTGACATCAGACCAAGTCATTTTTAGGAATCTTCAAGGCTTTGCTTAAATGTAAATTCAACTCGGGGTGCCTGGGTGGCTCAGTGGGTTAAGCCTCTGCCTTTGGCTCAGGTCATGATCCTGGGGTCCTGGGATCGAGCCCGTGTCAGACTCTCTGCTCAGCAGGGAGACTGCTTCCCCCTCTCTCTCTGCTTGCCTCTCTGCTTACTTGTGATCTCTCTCTGTCAAACAAATAAATAAAGTATTTAAAAATAAATAAAAACTCTTACTTTAAAAAAAAAAATTTGAACTCAGTGACAACTACCCATAAACTACCCAGGACATTATACCCAGGATGAATGCTACCTAGGAGCATTCATCAGTGTTTGACGAAAGAAAAAAATCTAACTGATAATTTGTTTAAGAGTTTTTTTTTTTTTAATGAGAGAGAGAGAGAGCAGGAGAAGGGGTGGGGGGGTTGAGGGAGAAGTAGACTTCCTCTTGAGCAGAGAGCTTGACCTGGGCCTTGATCCCAGGACCCCAAGATCATGACCTGAGCCAAAGGCAATGCTTAACCAACTGAGCCACCCAGGCACCCCTCTAACCAATCATTAAAAGTCATTATTGCCACGGAGGAAAATGCTAAGTATATTCCTTGAAAACCAAACATCACCAAAAGTCAATCAAGTGATGAGTACTTTTGGCCACTCGGTAGGTTCAAGACATTGTACCAGCTGGAGGGGAAGGGAGATGGGAGGGTAGAGAAGTATTATATAAGGCTGCTTCTCCCCTGGGAAAATTTAGAATTGGATCATCTGGGACAACTGTTAGTTTGGAGCATGATGCCAGGTTATCATTAATATGATTTCTTGTATAATGCATTTTGAAGTTCCTATGTATAATACCACATGTATGCGTACCTGAGTACCTAAAATACATACACTAGAGAACAAGAGCCTGAAGGGAATAGATTAGGCACTCCATTCATCTTTATATCCAAAGTGCCAATCCCAGGGCCTGGCACCAAAAAATTGCTTAAAAAGAGTCTCTTAAAGGAATAAATGATTACATGAATCCATTTGTGCTGTTTCTATGGTTGTTATGGTAGAAATGGAAAAGATACCGAGGACAGTAAAGCAACTGATAATCACTTACCTCTAGGAGGGTAATAGAGACCAGTATCCATAAATCCACATTGCTGTTTTTTCTTCAAGAACATTGTTTTTTCATGACAAGAACATGCTGACTCTAGGCTGCTAACAATACCATGTCCCCCCACAAAATTATTCCTTTGCATTTAGACTCTGTTTGTATTTTACACTCAAGAAGTTGTCCGTAGAGTTGTTACTAAGTAGCCTTATTTGAGGGCATTTTCAGGCTGTATAAAATGGTCTCACTTTCAAAGGGCCAAGAACTATCTTTGCCAAGGTGTTAAGCCATAGTACAAGACTGTGAACAATGTTTAGAACTCATTACACTAAAAAAAAAAAAAAAAAAAAAAAAACACATGATTTTTACTAGCATAGTGGGATTTAAGTTTACACTTGCCTTCTACTTTCAATTTTAAGTACAAACAAAGCAAATGTAAAGCATGGGGAGGCAGTAGTCAGATACCTGGAATCCATTCAAGACCAGGCTTTTCCTCTTCACCCTGTGTGACCTTAGGTAAGTCACTTAACATGTTTTGCCAGCTGTAAAACAGCATTATAATACCTGTTTCATGGGATTTCTGTGAGGATTAAATGAGATAACATGTTAAATCTCATGTTTAATTACATTTACTTCATTTAACATATTACTGGTCCTATGTGATAAGTTCCCTCATTTCTGAAAGTATAATGTGCCAATAACAAGTTAGACAAGCAGTAGTGCCCTTGTTTTAATGATGTTAAGGTAATTAAAGCTACTTGAATCACAATATATATTATATTTTTGGTAATAAAGGAAATTGCTCAAAACTATAGCTATTGTGTATTATAATTATATTGACTAGAGGGGTATGTGCATGTATGTGAGTGTGGATGTGTGTGTGTTTTCATACTTTCTATATTGAAGGTCTAAAGCCTGAAAAATTGCCAAAAATTTCATCAGGAGACACTGAAATGATATTGAAATGGGCCAAACATTGAACAATTATCTCAAGCTCTTTATTAGCCAATGGATCTACTTCCTTTGTGATTGTGATCCAAAGACAGAAGGAATTAGCTCAAGACCAAGACAGAGGAGGAAGTGAACCCACGGAGTCCCTTCAGGGAAGCCAAGAGAAGAGTTTTTAAAATTTTTCAACATTTGGCTCATTGCAATATCACTTCAATGTTTCCTGATGGAATTTTTGGCCATCTATCAGACTCTGGACTTTCAATAAAGAGAAGGAAGACATATAACAAATAAAATCAATAAAAGTTAATTAATTAAAATAAAGTTAAATAAAAAATAAAGAGGGGACATCACTACCAAGCCATATGTTTTTTGACACAATGCTGTCCAATCACTAGCAAAAAGCTGCATTTTTGGCCATTTCATCTGCTACTGGTAGTGTACAAAACATGAACTGTAAAGGGTGAGTACATCTTCAGTCTGTCTCCATTGACTTCTCTCCTCCCACAATCATTCTTAAATCACTCCATGCTTATTTTGTAATGGTCTCCTTTTAAAAAAGGCCTATAACTAATCTCATCCTCACGTTTCTGACCATCAACAACGAACTCCTCAGAGGTCAAGCTTTGCTTACTATCCTCACTTTTTTTTTGTCCTAGTCTTCCTTTAATTAGGTATAATTTGGAAACCACATCCATATATTACTACTTCCATGACCCACTTACTTAAAAATACCAGGGGTGCCTGGGTGGCTCAGTGGGTTGAACATCCCACTCTTGGTTTCGGCTCAGGTCATGGTCTCATGGGTGTGGGATCTAGCCCTCTGTCGGGCTCCAAGCTCAGCAGGAAATGTGCTTGAAGTTTCCCTCTACCTCTCCCTCCATGCTCTCTCTCTCTTTCTCTCTAGAATGAATAAATAAATTTTTTTAAGAATACCATTGATGTTCTAATTATCAAACATCTTTTTGTGCCTCTTTCTATAAATCATCCGATTTTATACCTCTCCACATTTAACACCACCTTGTTTTTTTGGAAAGTCCAATCTTTCTTATGGTACCAGGAACGCATGTCCCATCTTGTGGCTCCACCTTCTTCTACAACCGTAACATTTTCTACAGGTGGCAGCTGCTTCTCAGCAACAACTCTCTGTCATGGAAGGAAAGCAAGAAAAATCTTGGTCAGTTAGCTATCTCTGAGTTACTTAACCATCTATGGCTCTGTTTCCTCACATTTAAATTGGAGATAACAATATAACAATAATGTCTACATCATAGGTTTGTTGTGAGGACTAAATGAGTTCATTTATGTGAAGTGCTTAGAAAAGTGCATGACACATAGCAAGTGCTATAGAATTGTTTGCTGTTATTTTGCTATTACTCGCATTCCATCATGTGTATATTGGTTCTAAGTCTTATCGCAGTCCAACTTGTATCATGGTTAAGGATGTACATGACAGAATGGCCCCAGATGAAATGGTAGCCTGAACAGTTGGAAGGCTCTCTATCTCCAGGGTCATGGCCAACAGTGAATGCACCTTATTGCCATCAAGCTTGATGGGGTCCAGCGCAGCCTGGTGGGAGAGATCATTAAGTGTTTTGAGCAAAAGGGATTCTGCCTGATTGCTATGAAATTAATTCAAGCTTCTGAAGACCTTCTCAAGGGATACTACATTGACCTAAAGGACCATCCATTCTTTGCCAGCCTGGTGAAGAATATGCAATCAGGGCCTGTGGTTGCCATGGTCTGGGAGGGGCTGAATGTGGTGAAGACAGGCCAAAGGAGCCCCTGTAGACTGCAAGCCTGGGACCCTTCATAGGGACCTTCACATCCACATTGGCAGGAACATTATCCATGGCAGCGATTCTGTGAGAGTGCAAAAAAGGAGATTGGCTTGTGGTTTCAGCCCAAGGAGCTGGTGGATTACAAGAGCTCTTCTCAGAACCAGGTCTGTGAGTGACAACAGAACAGACCTCAGAGCTTTGTTTACTCCATTACATCTCCTTCTTATGGTGAGGTGGTTAACCTCTAGGAAATCCAGTTATTTTTAAGAACTCCCTTACAATCTGGAGGGGAACTCTTGGAGCTGGGAGTGGTCCCTTTATAGCATTATGTGCTACCTTTAGATTAAAATATTGCATCTAGGGGTGCCTGGGTGGCTCAGTGGGTTAAGCCGCTGCCTTCAGCTCCGTTCATGGTCTCAGGGTCCTGGGATCGAGCCCCAAGCTCTCTGCTCAGCAAGAAGTCTGCTTCCCTCTCTCTCTCTCTGCCTGCCTCTCTGCCTACTTGTTATCTATCTGTCAAATAAATAAATTAATTTAATTAAATTAAATATTGCATCTCCTTCCCAAAAACTATGTACGTGACAGACTATGTTGAAAATTTCTTAAGGACTACCACAGTGTCTTATTTATGTATCTCCCACAATGCTTTGCCCATTGGAGGTTGCAAGTAATGTTACTCAATTGAATTGTTAAACTGCTTGCATTAGTAAAGTTCTGCTCTCTATTTCTTCTACTTTTTATACTTCTTCTTAAATTTTACTTTCACAGGCTCAAATATAATAATAAATTAGGGTGACATATAAAACTGCTGGTTCTTGAAAATTAAGCCCTGGAAGTATTTTAATTTTATTATGAACCAAGAAGCTGTGTCATTTTTTTTTCCTAAGAAATTAATTATACCTTTAGATGAGAGGCTATCATAATGTGATTTCTAGACCACTGATGGCCCACAAGTGCCCTCTGAGTGGTCTTCAGGCTCATCGCTTGTAGTTTGCAGGTTTATAATAAGACACCATCTGCGCTTTTGTTGCTGCCATGACTTCATAATCTATTTACGATGGTCAATAAAATTCAAATATTACTTCAAGGGTACACCATTCATGCCATTAATTCTAAAATTTATTTTATTCTTCTGCTGAGAAAAAGTGGACAGATGAGAGGGTTCAGTGGATTTTATGTACCACAACTGACCTGCAGATTGATCAAGTGTGGTAGCCATTCCTTCAGATAGCCTCTGGATGGGAAAGGTTGAAAACCCTTCAAACTTTCCAACCTAATCTGTGTCATCACAAACCTAAGGTTTACTGTCAGCCAGGTGCATAGGACTGTACCCATCTCTTTGAATCAAAGACAGAAATAGACATAAGTCACCAATGATAAAGGACAGAAACCAAAAACTGAGAGTCATCTGAGTCTACGGACACATGACCAAGACATGAATGGTGTTTTCTGTTCTGTAGAACCTACTCGGATAACTCCAACTAACCCATGTTGTGCCTGGTATTATTTATTTCCCCCATTTAAATGTAAGCCTCAGTTACTCTAGAAACAAGCTTGATAATGCATAACTTCTCCATTAGGAATATTTTTATGGAGCCCATCGTTATGAATTCATTTGCTATTCACTGTAATAGCACATATCATAATGAATTCATTTAGTATTCATGGGGATAACACAAACACCATTTAGTAACTGGTTAATGAACTGAGTGGGGCTCTTTATCCTTCCTGGGTTTTATAAGAAACAATGCTCATTTATTTAAATCATCAACTTCTTTTTCTTTTTCAGCTTCATTTTGTACATACACTACTTCTTGTTCCCCAAAGTCCAAGTATAATGCTGAAGTAAAGGACAGCTTTCTTTGGATAAAAGGAACCCAACAACAAAGGGCCCTGAGACATGGAGACTGGGCAATTAAATGTAATTATATTTCAGTTCATTGCAGACCAGTTTTGACAGTTTTATCCTGAAAATTAAAAATCACCAAAGAAATAATGCTATTTATGCACCAGGCTCTGAGCTAAACTAAAAGCTCCATTAGTAAGGCCACTATGCAGATTAAAAAACAAAAATAACAAAGCGCCAAAAAACTAAGTTATTTGTTCAAAATCACATGACAAATAGCTGAAGAATGTGGAGTTCAAACCCAAGAAGTCTGATTCCAGATCCGTGGCATTCACAGTGTGCTAAGCCACATACTATCTTAGTTATCACTATTTTAGTTTTCCTTCTTTGTAAAATGATGTTACATGTATAGCTTAACTAATAAAATCCTCTTGAAGCAATTTGTAAAGTTAAAACACCAAGTAGCTTCAATAACCTATAGTAAATTACCAAACCAAGAACTGGCATAAGCCAGCCTCTGTCTGTGCATCATTTGACTGGCAATTAATTAATTGTTTTCAAATAGTGCACAAACTAAGCAATTCAGGACACATTTTGTCTGGAGTCCATGTTCAAGGTAATATATGACATATTCTAAAATAAAACATGGTATATTCTTTAAAAAAGGAAAGAGAAATACAGAAAAGAGAAAAAATAGGGTCTTCATTAGCAAAGTTAAGATCATGAGGGAAAGTCAAGTGTGATAGGGGGTTATCATTGCAGATTTCCTCTTACCAAATAACATCGAATAACATCTGCAAACCAAACAAAAATGTACATGCAGAAAACTAGAAGTCAGGAGGGAAGAAAGGATAGGCTCCCTCCCTTTTATACATGTGCACAAATTTATTAGTCATTGATTTCACCCAAGAGATAAACGGACCTTAAGAACGTGTGTGAATGAAATGGCATTTGAAGGAAATGGGATCTGTGAGTGCTAAGAGGTTAGAGAAGCCAGGGGAAGGGATGAGAATTACTTATTAATGTATAGTCTTAGTTTTTCTAGAGAGGATTTAAGGTAAATATTATAAAGTAGAAAAAACTGAACACACTATTTTTGAAACAGCAGAATTATGGATGATACAGTTAGTAAGCCTACAGACACTCTTTCAGTGACTAGAACTGATACTTGAATTTGGCTCTAAGTTTGCTAGATGTTAATATGAAAAGGAAAAATGGGTTTTGTACAAAAGCCATACTGAATAACATACTAGACAATGTCCTCGGTAGTATTTCTGAACAAGTACGTGAGTACAAGGATGTGATTCATAAACCTGTTCGTTATAGTATCCCTCAGTGAAAGTGCTGAGAGCCTCAAACACCAAGGTAGCTTTCGATTGAAGGGTTATGCTAGCATAGTTCTATCACTAGTATTTAGTAGAGGTGAAAGCCCACCTCTTTAGTTTTAGAGACGTGAGAAGAGAAATACAAAGCCTTTAATTTGTTTATTCTCTTCTCCAATCCCCATGGACTCTACACATTGAAAGATGTTACTCCAGGGGCACCTGGGTGGCTCAGTGGGTTAAAGCCTCTGCCTTCGGCTCAGGTCATGATCCCAGGGTCCTGGGATCGAGCCCCACATCGGGCTCTCTGCTCAGCAGGGAGCCTGCTTCCCTTCCTCTCTCTCTGCCTGCCTCTCTGCCTACTTGTGATCTCTGTCAAATAAATAAATAAAATCTTAAAAAAAAAGAAAGAAAGAAAGATGTTACTCCAAGGAAGAGTGTATTTATAAATTGGTCATTCTCTCTCTTTTTAATGTAAAATGTCTACAACTCCTCATCAGAGCTTCTGATAAGCATGAACTAGACGTTTCTCTATACTGAGTTGACCTAATTGAAGCCAAAAGAAAAGGAACAATGAAGAACTATTAAAGATCAATTTAAGGCTCCCTCGGGTTTTTGCATAGTTAAATTAGTTGAATAGTTAAAAAACCTTTCCAGTACAACCCCTTGCTTGAGGTTAACTGGATTAGGTCATAGGCAAAGGCGTACATATGCTAACTACATCATGGGGGAAGAAAGAGAAGGCTGCATAATAAAGACCAGAAAGACTAAAGGGGTGGGTGGCGAGGGGGAATGAAAATTTAAAAGAACAATAAAGAGAGAGACTAAGAAAGATAAAATTAGCTTTCAATTATGGAGTGTATCTATTATGTAGCCATGCACTAGACCAAGTGCCTTACAAATATAATCTCATTTATTCTTCCTATTAGCACCCATTTAGAGATAAGGAAACCGAGGCAGAGAAAGTTCACACCAAGGATAGAGCCAGGATTTCAATTCCTGGTCTATCTGATTCCCAAGAGCCTTGAAATGTAACACTATAATTTCTCCAGCAAACTTTAAAGGATGAAAAAGAGGAGATACACACATGGAAGCTTTTAAAAAGAAGGGCAGAGGAAGGAGTCAGGGGTGTGCAGGGGCAGGCAATAAGAAAAAAAGCTGAAGTGGCAGCTCACTGGCTCCAGTTACTTTTATTGTGCCTCTATCTTGTAAAACACATGGAGGTTTTCATTACCACCGCGTAATTGATAGCAGATCGTATGGGAATGGGCACAAGATGAAGTCTACATATAAAAATAAATATGGTAAGAGGTTTTTGAAACCTGTCTGGCTTCTTACCTCAGCAAACTTTAGATTTGTCTCATTTGGGGCAGACTCTCATGTTCCAGTTCCATTTCTAAAAGCCACCTCTTTGGCCCAGAAGACATTCTGGCTTTAAATAAAAGATAGGAAAAGTACTTCTCTGTTTTATGTGAAATACTCCAGAAAAAAATTTATAAAATGCAAGCAAGACACAAAATTCCATTCCTAAGTTTAACCTGTAATGGAGATACATAGGATTTACAGAGGCTGAAAGGAAAAAAAAAATCTATCTCCCAAGTTTGTTGGGTGAAATCATTCTCAGGCTTTTTTTTTTAACTCTCCATAAAAGCCAGAGTTTCAATGGGTTCATTGTAGCCCCCATGCTGAAAAGAGCTGTCAAAGATTGTCAAAAATAGAAATAATCATTAAGTAAAATAAAAAACATAAGCACTGTACAACTTTTGATTGTGAATATCTAAAGATAGTGAGCAGCTGATATTTGGCTAGGAACTTACTATAAAACATGTAAAATCAAAGACATGCTGACAGGATTGGAAATGCTCCACCATGGTGAGTAAACACAGCGATGAGAGCTGGGCGGTAGAAAAGACTTTATATTAGGGTTGGCAACCTTCTTGGAAATCCATTCTCAGGTTTACAAAAAAAAAAAATCTTTTGTCTCAAACACTTCGGGGTTTTGTTGTTGGTGGTGGTGGTTTTTATTTTGTCTTGTTTTGTTTTGTTTGCAAAGAGCACTGGTGCAAGAGTTGATACATGTCTTGGTCAAAGAGCCAGTTTAGTCATTGTGTAGCTTCTGTCTTATGACAGTTGACGGCTAAACGGCAGGTGGTGAGCACACCTTGCATCAGTCACCTTACAGAATTATTGCTACAATAAAAAACACAAAAACTGTTCACCTCTCTAAGTAGTCGTTTGTGAGTCTGTCAGGCTAACAAGTTATGCTGCTATTATGGGCTTGAATTGTATCTCTCCCAAATCATGTGTTGAAACCCTAACCCCCAGCATCTCAGTGACCACATCTGGACACAGGGTCTTTACAGAGGTACTTAAGCTGAAATGAGGCTATATGAACATGGGCCCTAAATCTAATCTGACTGGTGTTCTTATAAGAGGAAGTCTGGACACATGAAAGTGAAACCAGGGCTGTGTGTGCACAGAGGAAATACCACGTGAGGACACAGCAAGAAGGTGGTGCAAGCCAAGGAAAGCAGCCTCGGTAGAGACCAACCCCACTGTTGTTTAAGCCACCCAGTCTGAGTATTTTGTTATGACATTCCTAGGAGACTGGTACACCTGCTGTTTTATCTGGAGGCTTTAGACTAGCTTGGAGAATACAGTGGAAGTCCCCGCTCTGCCATCAACAGAATTGCAGTGGGTAGAAAACAGTGGGCCGTCTGATCTCTCTATGCTTCTCTCTCCTTACTCCATCTGACCCTTTGCCTCCTCCTCTTATTACTTCACTAATATGCTAACAACCATTTGCTGTTTGAGGTTTTTTTTACCCCATTCCAAAAACATTATATTTATTTCTTCTATTTTAATTTTCCTCAAATAGTTGTTTAAATTCTAGTTAGTTAACATTTGTGTAATATTTGTTTCAGGAGTAGAATATAGTGATTCATCACTTACATGTAACACATCACGAGGGCCCTTCTTAATCCCCATCACTCATTTAGTCCTCCCCCCGCACCTCCCCTCCAGCAACCCTTAGTTTGTACTCTATAGTCAAGAGTCTCTCATGGTTTGCCTCCTTCTCTTTTTTTCACTTCCCCTATATTCATTTGTTTTGTTTCTTAAATGCCACATATGAGTGAAATCATATGGCATTTGTCTTTCTCTGACTTGTTTTACTTAACATAATACACTCTAGTTTCATTCATGTTGTTGCAAATGGAAAGATTTCATTCATTTTGATGGCTGAGTAATATTCTATTGTATACATAGACCACTTCTTCTTTATCCATTCATCAGTCAACGGACACTTGGGCTCTTTCCATAATCTGGCTATTGATAATGCTGCTATAAATGTTGGGGTGCATGTGCCCCTTTGAATCAGTATTTTTGTATCCTTTGGGCAAATACCTAGCAATTCAGTTGCTAGATGATACGGTAGTTCTATTTTTAACTTCTTGAAGAAATTCCATACTGTTTTCCATAGTGGCTGCACCAGCTTGCATTCCTACCAATAGTGCAAGAGGTTTCCTCTTTCTCTACATCCTTGCCAACATCTGTCATTTCCTGTGTTGTTAATTTTAGCCATTTTGACAGTTGTGAGGTGGTATCTCATTGTACTTTTGATTTGTATTTCCCTGATGATGGGTGTTGTTGACATCTTTTCATATGTCTGTTGGCCATCTGAGGTCTTCTTTGGAAAAATATCTGTTCATGTTTTTTGTCTATTTTTTAATTGGATTGTTTTTGAGGTATTGTGTTTGACAAGTTCTTTATACATTTTGTATCATAACTCTTTATCAGATATGTCATTTGCAAATATCTGCTCCCTTTCCATTGGTTGCCTCTTGGTTTTGTTGATTGTCTCTTTTGCTGTGCAAAAGCTTTTTATCTTGATGAAGTTCCAATAGTTCAATTTTGCTTTTGTTTCCCTTGCCTCCGGAGATGTGTCTGGTAAGAAGTTGCTGCCTGTGTCCTCCCCCAGGATTTTAATGGTTTCCTGTCTCACATATAGGTCTTTCATTCATTTCGAATTTACTTTTGTGTATGGTGTCAGAAAGTGGTCCACTTTCATTTTCTGCACATTGCTCTTTAGTTTTCCCAACACCAGTTGTTGAAGAGACTATCTTTTTCTCATTGGATACTCTTTCTTGCTATGTCAAAGATTAATCGACCATAGGGCTGTGGGTACATCTCTGGGTTTTCTATTCTCTACAATTGATCTATGTGTCTTTGTGCCAGTAACATATTGTCTTGATGATTACAGCTTTGCAATATAGCTTGAAGTCCAGAATCATGATGCCTCCATCTTTGTTTTTCTTTCTTGAGGTTGCTTTGGCTATGTGGGGCCTTTTGTGATTCTATACAGATTTTAGGACTGTTTGTTCTAGCCCTGAAAAATGCTGGTGACATTTTGATCGGGATTGCATTATATGTGTACATTGCTTTGGGTAGTATAGACATTTTTAACAATATTTGTTCTTACAATCCATGAGCATGGAATGTTTTTCTATTTATTTGTGTCATCTTCAATTTCTTTCATAAGTGTTCTGTAGTTTTCAGAGTATAGGTCTTTTGCCTCTTCAGTTAGGTTTATTCCTAGGTATCTTATAGTTTTTGGTACAATTGTAAATGGGATTAATTCCTTTATTTATCTATCTGTTGCTTCAATACTGGTGTTTAGAAATAGCAGCAGATTTCTGTATGTTGATTTTATATCCTGCAACTTTGTTGAGTTCATGTATCAGTTCTAGCAATTTTTTGGTGGAGTCTTCTGTTTTTCTACATAAAGAATCATGTCATTTGCAAATGGTGAAAATTTGATTTCTTCCTTGCTGATTTGGATGGTTTTTATTTCTCTTTGTTGTCTGATTGCTGAGGCTTGGACTTCCAGTACTATGTTAAATAACAATGGTGGAGTGGACATCCCTGTCTTGTTACTGACTGTAGAGGAAAAGCTCTCATTTTTTCCCCATTGTGAATGATATTAACTGTGGGTCTTTCATATAAGGTCTTTATGATGTTAAGGTATGTTCCCTCTATCTCTACTTTGTTGAGGGTTTTTATCAAGAATGGATTTTGCCAAATGCTCTGTCTGCATCTATTGAGAGGATCATATGGTTCTTATCTTTGCTTTCATTAATGTGGTGTATCAGTTTGATTGATTAGTGAATATTGAACCACCCCTGTAGCCCAGAAATAAATCCCACTTGATCATGGTGAATAATTCTTTTAAGGTACTGTTGGATTTGATTTGCTATTATCTTGTTGAGAATTTTTGAATCTGTGTTCATCAGGGATATTAGCCTATAATTTTCCTTTTTAGTGGGATCTTTGTCTGATTTTGGAATCAAGGTAATTCTGGCCTTGTAGAATGAGTTTGGAATCTTTCCTTCCATTTCCATTTTTTTGAAACAGTTTGAGAAGCATAGTTATTAACCCTTCTTTACATGGCTGGTAGAATTCCCCTGGGAAGCCCTCTGGCCCTGGACTTTTGTTTGTTTGGAGATTTTTTGATTACTGATTCAATTTCTTTGCTGGTTCTGGGTCTGTTCAAATTCTCCATTTCTTCCTGTTTCAGTTTCGGTAGCTTATATTCTAGGAATTTATCCATTTCTTCCAGATTTCCCAATTTGTTGGCATATAATTTTTCATAATACTTTCTTATAATTCTTTGTATTTCTGTGGTTTTGATTGTGATCTCTCCTCTTTTGTTCATGATTTTATTTATTTGGGTTCTTTCTCTTTTCTTTTTGATAAGTTTGCCTAGAGATTTATCAATTTTATTAATTCTTTCAAAGACAGCTCTTAGTTTCATTGATCTATTCTGGGTTTGTTTGTTTCTATATCATTTATTTCTGGTCTTATCTTTATTATTTCCTTTCTTCTGCTAGCTTTAGGCTTTACTTGCTGTTCCTTTTCTAGTTCCTTTAGTGTAAGATTAGGTTGTATATGGGGACTTTTCTTGCTTCTTGAGGTAGGCTTGTATTTCTTTTTTTTTTTTAAGATTTTATTTATTTATTTGACAGACAGAGATCACAAGTAGGCAGAGAGAGAGGAGGAAACAGGCTCCCCACTGAGCAGAGAGCCCGAAGTGGGGCTCGATCCCAGGACCCTGAGATCATGACCTGAGCCGAAGGCAGAGGCATTAACCCACTGAGCCACCCAGGTGCCCTAGGCTTGTATTTCTAAATACTTCCCTCTTATGACTGCTTTTGCTGTATCTCAAAGGTTCTGAACCAACATGTTTTCATTTTCATTTGCTTCCATGTATTTTTTAAATTTCTTCTTTAATTTCCTGGCTAGCCCATCCATTCTTTAGTAAGATGTCCTTTAACCTCCTTGTATTTGTGGTCTTTCCAAATTTTTTCTTGTGGTTGACTCCAAGTTTCATAACATTGTGGTCTGAAAACATGCATGGTATGATCTCAAACTTTTTATACTTGTTGTGGCCTTATTTGTGACCCAGTATGTGATAACATGATATGGATTTTCTCATTCAATCAGAACAAAAACCTTCTTAAGTAAGTTCTATTATTATCTACATTCTGAATATGGGAGATGTGAGATTTAAGAGATTAAGTTGTCCAAAGTCACATAACCAATAAAAAGAAAGGTTTTTGAACTGAGATTCTCTAACGCACACTCTTGACCAACCGTATAATGCTTTCCAATAGCATAATGGCTAATGACTCATAATTCTAAATGAACAAAATCATGCTGGATTTTCCTTCTTACTAACTATAATTCTAATATCTCATTTTCTATTTCTCTTGGAACCAATAGTTATAATTTATGTGCAATTACAATTTCTATAATTTTGCACCCTTCTTGCATTTTTTCCACCGTATCTCATTCCTCTGTCCACTCTCTCCTTTATATAGACCAGCTACCAGCTTGTCTTTTGAAGCTACTGAGACAGACTAATATAACCATTAATTAGGAGTTATATTTGCTCAATCTTAAATTCTTTTGAACACTTTGTACAAAAGCACATTTATTCCCAGGTATTAAAAAAAAAAAAACAACACTGCTACAAATTGACATTCCCAAATCATCATGTTCTCAGAGATAATGGTAGAGGAAAATATTTTTAAATATTAATTGTAAATATAAAGCATCTCTTAATAAAGTAAAACTACAACCTTGGTATTCATTTTTCCAAATGATGACATCCAGAAATGCATATGCCTGTCCCCATTCACATTATTCCTCAAACTTCTCAAGCCGACCAAGGGGAAAAGCTTCAAAATGACTACCATGTATTTCCAAATACTTAAAATTCCACATGTAAATTTTTTTCCTCCCTTAATGGGGATGAGAAAAAATGAGAAAGCAATTTATCCTTCACATCCTAATTCTAGTTCAATGCTGAAAATACAACTTCCATAAGATGCATGCCTTTTTTACTAACATAATTCCTAAGTAGACACTTGTCTAGAACCATCTTTTACTCAGCACAGTGACAGAATATAAGGCAGTGAAATTTCCCTGTCGAAAACTTTAGATTCTTCCAGGAGCTGGTCCAGGCACATGTCTCAGAATCATGTTATTCAAAATGCTACTCATACTAATTCTATTTTGCTTCTTTCATTAAGAAACACCAGGTGGCAGTTACACTATCAAAAAACCTTGACAAGTCAATCACTAAACTTTGCATGTTTACTTTCATTCTCAGCTTAAAGTTCTCTTAATCACAGTCCCAGATTCCTCCAAAAGTCATTCAGCAAAAAGTGACAGCTTTTCTTCTAAAAGAGGTACTCTTTATTCTCACTGGTTTCTCATTACAAATTTATCTCTCTATAAACTGATATGCAAACCCAAATTAAGGATGATATTATTTACTTTAAGAACATTCTCTTTGGGAAAATATTTATTATAAAATTGTTCCAACTAGTCACCTATTTATTGAATCAACACAAATTTGATTCACACACTATTTTTTCCCAGTGTATTAATTTAACTGTGTAAAGCAAGAAATAAGTGTTCAAGCCCCTTGTCCAATAGTCATCTATAATTTAATGTTAACTTCAAACAAATAAATTGAGTTTCCTTTTGTAGTGAAGCAGTAAGTGTTATCTGTTTACCATTCTGTCCCATTTCCTGGGAACATCTCCCTTCCTATTCCATCCACATATTTCTATGGCACTGATATGTTTTCACATAATTCAATCACTCTATCCCAAGTCACATTTGATTTGTTCCAAGGGTGAGAAATTAGTCCATGTTGGGTCAATAAAATATATTGTCTTAGATTATTAAACTTGACATTGAGAAAATGACAAAACATTCTCCCTCTTATGATAAGATGTTAAATATAAAACTTGTAAGCTATGGTGGCTTGTGTTTCCTGCCATTTGGAGAAAGCCAGTTGGTAGTAAAAGAAAATGAATAATAAAGAAAGAAGCAGATGAAAACCAGATATATCCATCAGCATTAGCTTCTCTGTCTGAGTTTTCCCTGAGGCCCATGGGCTCTCTGCTTCTTCCATGACTTCACTATTCAGGAGTTGTTTGTAGATCATGATCCAATAATTTTTGTTTTCTTCCTTAGGTTACTTCAAACTAGATTTCTGATACTTGCAACCAAAAGTCATAAATATCCTTTTTTAAATTAAACACTTTGGGGGTGCCTGGGTGGCTCAGTGGGTTAAAGCCTCTGCCTTCGGCTCAGGTCATGATCCCAGGGTCCTGGGATAGAGCCCCACATCGGGCTCTCTCTCAGCAGGGAGCCTGCTTTCTCCTTTCTCTCTCTGCCTGCCTCTCTGCCTACTTGTGATCTCTGTCTGTCAAATAAATAAATAAAATCTTTTAAAAAATTAAACACTTTGAAATTATATTTTGATTTTAAAACTCATGGTAATATGAAATTAAACTGTTCTGGAAGGTAGTATAACCCTTTCAGGAATCCAGAAAGGAATCCAGAATCGGGTTGAAAATTGCTAGAAATCAATTCAAATGCTTACCAAAAGGACTGATTGTAGGACTAGGTAGATATAGTTGTAGATCAACAGCCAGCTTCAAATACTCAGAGGGACATTCTTTCTTCTAAGGAGGCAAGCGTTCCTGGTTAGAAAGGACCATTGTCACAGAGTCACAGTTAAATGGTTATAGTATGTCCATCATCATCTTTTCTTCTTTTCACCAAGGCCAGTAGAAAAGACATCTGGTTTTTCTTATGTAGCAAGGTAGTATTGCATATGGTTCATAACTTCAGCTCTCAAACCAGACTTTCTGGGCTCAAATCATGACTCAGCCACTTACTAGCGATGCGGTCTTCAACATAATCTTTTACCTCCTTTTACCTCAGTTTCCTTAACAGTAAAGTCAAAACATAGCACACTTGCCTTCAGGCTGTGGTAAATGGCAAATGAGTTAACTTGGAATACTGCCTGTACAGATTTAGACACGTAATGGATGTTAGCTCTTCATTGTTAGTACTATCTTTATGGTCTCTACAGTCCCCCTCTAAAGTGATGATATAGATCGCTTCTCAGCCTTTTGGCTAAGATCAAGTGTAAAGTGATGATATAGGATAGAATGTGGACCACCTGCTGGTTGAAATAGAAATCTATGGTGGTCTAGTTGAGAATTATAGGGCCATGCATGAATCCTGATTTTTTTTTTTTTTACATTGAGTTTAAGTGTATCTAGTGAGTTTTTCTGGGGAAGTGTCCCTAAGTGTTCATTATCTACTTAGAAGGTCTAGCCCACAAAAAGTTTAAGAATCCCTGCTAATAGAAATTTGAAAAATTAGAGATCTTAGAGATGACAATAAACCATACATAAGTTTTCCTTTAAAAAAAGGCTTAATGTTTCAGTGAAATCTGGGAATATAACAATCTGTTATTTCAATCAGCCCCAGTTCCTACATGTCCTTACGTGAAATTCCATGTGATGTCAAATCAGATTCTGATGTTTATAGATATATACTTCTCATGCATGATGACCCTAAATAAAGGCATCTACTGCCTCTATCTCCACAGAAATATTGATCTACCCAACCTGGGGGTAAAATCAGATTCACAGAGAGTGCCTTTGTTTTTGATACAGCAACTTCCTGAGATTTTCATGAGTAATTTTGATGATATCCATTGTTCATCCTTTATGATTATTTGAACTTATCACTTAGAAACATCTTTGCTATGTCCTGACTTGGCATTTGGCACTCCACATTTAAAAATAACAAAAAAAAATTATTATAACTTGTTCTCTATATGTTTATGTGCAATTATTTTCTGACCTGAGCACCAAGGAATCTGTCCAGCCATCCCATTTCACAGCTTCAGAATGTCACATATGTTGTGTTATCTCCATCTCATAAATGCTTGTAACAGATGACCCTCATAGACTAAACAATCCTAGAATTGATGGAACCCTTTGGGATGAGATGAAGTGTTGGCACATTATTCTCTTAAGGGACCATTTGTCATTTTACATGTTATCCTTGACATCCAGTTGCAGTACATATAACATTTCCAGTCATGACACTTGTCCAGTATTTTCATCGTGATAGCCACTGACAACCTAACCTCTGACTTAAACCTGAGTTTAACCTGTTCTTCATCTGGCTTTATTTCTCATTATATAGTGGATCTGAGTTTACCTTTCATTATTATACCCCAAAGGCCATAAATAGTATGTAATTTAATAAGCTCCATGGGAAAACAGGAAGTCTTTCTTCACCATATTGTAGGCTCAACACAGAATCTTCCCACATGTCCAGTCCCCTTATCAAAGTGAATACTCACCTCTTGAAGCATAATTTTATTATTTCTTGGTCTTAATTTACTTAAAAACATAGGACACAAAGCATCAATATACAAAAGAATTGGGAGTTCATGCAGTCAACCAAGAATTCACTAGTAATGAGTTAGTTTTCTAACTTTTTAAAGTTTTCTAACCTTTTAAAGAAAATGTCCTATAATGAGTATGAAGTTAAAAAAAATGTGAAAAAACTCACGAAAAATCAACATTAGAGTAGTATGAAGCAGAATAGTGAGTTTTGAGGAGTTAGCACCAAACGTGTGTTCTTAAGAATATGATATCCTAAATTCATGTATAATAGAAAATTTTTAAAAAATAGTAGGAACAAAATAATTTTTCAATGTTAACATCACTTAATCACTACTGTCCATCAACAATCCATGCAGTAACACGATGCAACATTTACCTTGACCTCCTTCCTTTATATGTAATTGTCACCAGGAATAAGATATACCTGTGTCAGTTAACAGTTTTAAATTACCTCTCTGTGATAATTTATGTTAATAGCATAATAGCATAACAGTGATTGATAATGTGTACTAACATTTACAAATTGGTTGCAAGGCATTTCAATTACAATTCTTTTCCTATCTCTGATCAACAGCAAAATCAGATTAGCAGTGCAACCACTGGTTAGTGAATTATCCTAACTTGTAGATTTACTTGGACACTCTTGTTTGCAGAACTGCTCTGGGATTCTAAGTGTAGAAAAACAACCAGAAGAATCAACCAAATCACATACAAGTGCTGCTAATGGTTGTTTTGTTGTTGTTGTTGTTGTTTTTGTGAAGCAACAAGGAAAATAATTAGGCGGTAACACTGGACAGCTAAAGGACTCACTGTATGGGTAAGGCCAAGAAGCAGCCCTATCAATATTTCTCCAGGTTGAAATGGAATGGGTGATACGGAACCATAAGTAATGGAATGAAACAAATGAACAGGTAGCTCATCTTCCTCCTAGTCCTATCCAAGGTAAAGCCTACATGCGTGTCTCCAACGGTAGAGTTTCAAATGGCTCTGTTTCTTAAGTTCCTTGGGAATCCCAGTCACTTGGTAATATCTCAAATGCCTGTAACAGCTCAGAAGTCAGGGGACCAAGACTCATTTCATCCTTGTGAAGCCAGGCTGGGCCTAATAAGAACCAATCAAAATATCTACTCAAAGGTATCTGAAAGCATCTAGTCCTCCATCAAATGCACCACACAGTGCATATATAGATGTCCTATAATTGTGTATGAAGCCAACAAATATGATGTCCAAATGTCCTCCAGTTGAAGGGCACAGCAGTGCTCCTTAATCTATGTTCATTGCCAAATGATTTAACTATGTGCCTTTGAAGTGGAACTCTTATCTCTTTCTTGGATAAGGCTTAAAACTGTGGATGTGTACCGATCCAATTCTATAAACATCTGTTCTATTACCACCACACATGTTGAAGGAATCTTTATGCTCATACCTCTTACTATTGCAACTTCTTCATGTGCTTGCAGTATGTTATACATTCAGAATATTTTTGTTGCAAAGGAGAAAATGTGTGGGTACAACACATTTTACCTAACTAAAGAGTATTTTCAAACTAAAGTGTATTCTCTAGGTTTAGGTTTTCCCCAAATTAAGGAATCTAGAGGCTATTGCTAACATGGCAAAGTAGCCTAAAAAGCCAGGGAGTTATGTGTCATAAATCAGAGGTTCTTTACTTCTCTTCTGGATTAACCTGAATCCAAATTTCAAAATTTCAAATTTCAAAAATTCCCTTCCTGCTCCTTCTACACAAAAGTCTCTCTCAAAGTCTATGGCCATAATGGTTAATAACACTTTATCTGGAGTGGAAGGGCCTGAGCCTATTTCCCCTCTACTATGAATCAACTGTGTGACCCCAGGAAAATCACTTAACCTTGCTGTGTTTTAGGGTCCTCATCTGAAAATTGGGGAAATAGTAATGCTACCTCCTAAGATCACTGTGATGATTAAGTGGACTAAGATATGTAAGGCCCTTAAAACATGTCTAGAACATAATACCCAGTAAATAATAATTCATTTGTTTTTCTGATTGAAAAATTCACAATATATCCAAGACAAGAGCAACTAAAGTATTCCAAACTATAGTTGTATTGTAAATAATTACTGGATTGCCCTTTGTCAGGAGTTGCAGACACAGGGAGATCTCAGGTTACGGTAGAAGAGGGGAAACAACCAATCCCTCTCTTCTATTGTTGTGCCCAAATCCAAAGGAACTGGAGATCCTTCCTGGAAACCTCTGGGCGCCTTGGTAGGAAACCATGCTCCATCTGTGGTGGTACAGTATTCTGAACAATGACAGCACCTAATATAAACCAAAACATCTTGAATGACAAACCTGGGAATCCTAACTCCTTTGTTCTCTAAAGAAATCCTAAATCAGTGACCTGCTACCATTCTTGGCAGATTAATATAAGCACAGTAACACATTCGTTATTAGAATGGTATGCACAATTCATGCACAGGTTGGAGGTTCGCTGTATATTTTCATTATGCAAAAACATTCAGGTAGAATCCCTTAGGTTTTGGCTGGGAAATTTGGGAGGCCAAAACAGGTCCTCAAGCCAGTGAAGTTCAGTTTTACAGCATTATGCCTGTTGAGCAAAAGATAACATGTTTTTAGACAGTCTAAGAAGTGCTGTGATCTCTGCAAGCTTCCTTCATTTATTGCTCTAATCAGCAATCCAATGTACACAAGACGAGATTTCAAACTAAAGCGTATTCTCTGGGGTCTGTGTTGCTGCCTTAGAGGTTGTTATTAGGATAGAAGAAAGGTCTTGGGTTTGGAAAGGCTTGCCTTTGAATTTTGGTGGTCACTGACTCTCAAACAGGAAAACTGAGCATTCCTATTAATTTAAAACAAAGATCGTTATAATTGTCAAAAATAAGCAGGAGGCAGATTTGGTGTTTTTTATCATGGTTCTCTCTGGATGTTATGCCTTAGACAGATTTGGAGAACACAAATCATATTTTAAAAAGCCAGCGTGGAACAACTAGGAGGCACAGCAGCCTTCCCGCAATGTTGCATGTGCCTGCTGACAGCCCCATCCCATCTCCACATATTAGCTGGTACAGCTAAGTGAGTGATGCTGCATAGATATGAGGACTGGTGTTGTTAGGAATCACAGCTACTACAATATAATTAGTAACCCATTCCGGGTCCCACTCCCAGGTGGAAAGAAAAACCAAAAGGATGGAAAAAGAAATATATTTCAGATTCAGAAACAATGCTTGTCATTGACAAGGTTTTGCTATGAGGAAGCTCTCGACAATTTCATCCTCCTGACACTGGCATGCAGCCAGCTGGCATTTCTGTGGGCTACACTGAGAACCAGTGAATACCATGTGGGCGGTTGTCAACATTAGAAACAAGAAAAATAGAGAGGAAAAATGCATTGAGAGTTAGAACATCAACTTTCAGGGACTTTTTATTTCTGCCCAGATGGCACAAATATTCCTGGGTATTGGTACTTACACAATAGGCATCCCAGGGTAATAATTATAAGAGCCTTACAATTTACAAAGTACCCTTACATACATAAGATCAACACAAAGTCAGGGCTCTGGGCCCAGGGAACGATTTGGTTGTGGTCAGATGTGCTGACCTTCTCACACAGCTGTGGGGGCTTTGTTGTTGCTGCTTTATTTGCACCCTGAATGGGCACTAGAGTCAAGTAAAATGGGAATATGAAATCTTGAGAGTGATGCAACAAGTACTTGCATTATACAGCACACGGTAGATTGCCATTATCTCTTAGAGGAGAATGAATCACTCATTAGTTATAATACAAATGTCAGAAATGTCTAATGGAGATACTTTGGGGGCTGGACATGTGATGTGCATCCGTAAGCAAAATTGACCTTCAATCTAGACGTCCTACTTATCATGGTGCAGTTTGGGTTCAGTTCTGTTTATTTCTTTCTCTCATTTTTGACAGGAGGACAAATGTAATACTGGTATTTATAAACCTGATATTTATGGATCACTTATGTGCCAAGTAGTCTTCTAATTTCTTGATATGTTAAAATGAACTTCTGTACATTATAAAATTTACTCTGTGAAATCGCCCTATGTGGTAGGTACTTTTACTATTCTCATTATTATGGCTCTCATTTTTTGGATGAAAAAATCAAGGCAAAAGGGGTCTCACATCACACACATGAGAGATGCATTATGCCTGTTAAGTAAAAGATAACATGTTTTAAGACAGTCTAAGAAGTGCTGCTCTGTGCAATCTTCCTTCGTTTATTGTGGATGAGAGATGCTGCCAAAATTCCGACCATCCCTTTTTTATGGTCTCCCAAACCCCACTCTCCATGTATCTGAGATAAGGCAGGGAAAGAAATGAACAGAATGCCCCTGCACATCAGAAATTATTGCATAGGGGCGCCTGGGTGGCTCAGTGGGTTAAGCCTCTGCCTTCAGCTCAGGTCATGATCTCAGGGTCCTGGGATCGAGCCCCGCATCGGGCTCTCTGCTCAGCAGGGAGCCTGCTTCCCCGTCTCTCTCTGCCTGCCTCTCTGTCTACTTGTGATCTCTATCCCTGTCAAATAGATAAATAAAATCTTTAAAAAAAAAAGAAATTATTGCATAAATGGTAGCTACCAATATTAGCATACTTAGTATCATCACTATTACTATTATTATTATGAACCTTTCTCCTATCGTTTTCTTGGACCTCTCAGAAAAGAAGACTCCATTTGTTTCCAGAACAAGCTAAACTCTGCAGCATCAGCACCTGAAAACAAGTCAGGGGTGATGATCGTCCTGCCGACACCTCAACAGAGTGAGAGATTTGTATGACCTCAGTGATGCAGAGAAGATACCTTCACATGCATCTACTTGGGAAGATGGCATCCATCTCCAGTGTCATGAAATAGAGCATTTACTTCCACTGTCGTGTCTCACTCAGGAGCACACTCAGGGAAGATGGGTGTGTGGAGGTGAGGTGCACCTGGAGTGTACAAATGGAAGGAAGGGAAGGGAAGTTACATGCCTTGCATGTCTCCTCATAATAAATCATGAATGTGATGCAAGGGCAGTGGAAACCCCAATAGACAGTTGGCGATTCAGGCCCAGTCTAACAGGTGTTATTTTAAAAAGAAGTTAAAGAGGCAGTAACAGTAGGAAGCAAGTGGCTTTTGTTATTGGTCATAGATAAAGGACCTTCTATATCTTCTCATCTCCTGCCTTTGTATTAAACCAGAAGTCCACTAGAGGATACACCTTTCATTCTCAAAATATTGACCCCAATGATGTGCAAATAATAATGTCCTCACTATACCTTCCGTTAAGCTTGTAGGGTGCATGGAAGTTTGCCTTGCTCCCTTCTTTATGGGCAATGATGCATATGTCTGAGAGCTTTGTATTCTGCTGAGTACAGTACACTCTCTCTATGTCATCCAATTCCATATCCTCTTTTCCATCTGCCTTAGGCTTATGATGGAGAAAAGGGGGAAATCAGCTAAGCTTCTATCCCCCTGCCCTAGCTATGCATGCAGTGGTTGCCAAAAGATAACTGGTGAAAAGTGTATGTTCTTCAGTCACTTAAGGGGCCAAGGGCCACCCATGCCTGGCCCCAAAATACCATCTATTTGCTAATAACACCTATATTTTTATTTCCAGCACAGCATTCTTTTCTGAAAATCAGACTCACATGCTAAATACATACTCATCCTTTCTCTTGGGATGTCTATATGCATCTCAAATTCAATATCTTCAAAATGGAAATTTGGACTTCTGCTCCAAAAATGTACTTTTCTCACAATCTTACCCATATCATTGAAAGGAAACTCCCATTCTTCTCAACATACACAAACACACACATTTACACTAAGAGTTAATAGGCGAGAAAATAAATTCTGATCCAACCCAGTGAATTTAGATCTAAACATTTCATTATTCTCTTAAGAATGCTCAGTCTCATCTGGTCTAACAGTCCCCTTTTGGGAATTCAAATTATGTTATCCTCCCCCTGCGACTTGTAAAAATCTGAATGTAGCTAATGTGAATGTAGCTAATACGACCTAGTGCTAGTGCTAGGGAGAGAATCTGCAAATGACCCAGTGTCCTCTGTTGCGAATGGTCTGTTCTGGTCCATGAACTCAAGCTATAGAGGTATAAGGCTTCTTTCTCATATTTTTTGGAAAATGAGATTCTGGTGTTCATTGCCAGAGTCCATGGTCCCAACCATTTAAATCCTTCCCCTCTGAAGGTTGGGCTCCTCAGCCCAACCTCTGACTATCTTCTGGCCTCTCAGTGTCTCCACATCCCCACACAGGAAAATTCCTTTAAACCTCACAAAGGCCAAGGGGAGCTAGTGATGTTCCCCCAGGCTCATCCCAAAGAGTGATGGCACCATCACTTAAAAACTGAGATTATAAAGGTTGGGGTTTTTTTTTTTTTTAAGATTTTATTTATTTATTTGACAGAGAGATCACAAGTAGGCAGAGGAGCAGGCAGAGAGAGAGGGGGGGAAGCAGGCTCCCCACTGAGCAGAGAGCCCGATGCGGGACTCGATCCCAGGACCCTGAGATCATGACCTGAGCCGAAGGCAGTGGCTTAACCCACTGAGCCACCCAGGCGCCCCAAGGTTGGGGTTGTTATAAGAGCCTTCAGACCCTCTCCACTTCATGCTATTAGCATCCATATTCTCAGGATCTCAAAATTATTTGGATGATTCTTAAGCTCCCTTGCACCAAAGAGTTGTGGATCCCACCAAGGGGCAGAAAGACCTCCTCACTAACTGAGACTATCCCTTCCCCAATCTTCCTGGAATAGAAGGCATCAACTTCTGGGTTTTCATTTACTTTTCCCCATGGCCTCCTTCCATGCCAGGGCAGTGAGTCTCATGGCCCAGCCAGCAGAGATAGAAGGGCAATTCTCTTTAATAAAAGAACATCATGCTTTAAATCCCTTAAATTTGGTTCTTAAAAAGTTAAATGAAAGATAAAAGAATGGGGAACAAGTTTTATCTTGCTTTAAGAATCAGGATTTCAAAATCATTATCTTAACACAAAATTCATATTTAACTGCTCGTGCTCGCTCTCTCTCTCTGTCAAATAAATAAATAAAATCTTTAAAGAAAAAAAAAAAAGAAGAAAGAGAGGGAGAGTGGGAGGGTTATCCATACAACTTCCCAAAGATAATTACAAGTTTCGTAGAGTCACTACTGTGATTTCTTGATCCTCTATACATGTCAAAAATTGACTTCAAAAATTGACTTACGCTAGTATCAAAAATTAAAAAAACAAAAACCTTTACAAGAGACAGAAGCAGAGCATTAGTTAAGACAGATCTCTGGAGTCATATTGCTGGGTTCACACAATGATTGTGCATAAGTGCTCAGAAGTGTTAGCTCTTGTGGTTATTATTACCATTGAAAGTTTCCTTTAACACATCTAACCATCTCCATGAACTTCCCACCTCATTATGTAACAAGACATAAGTACATTTTATTCCAACAAATAAATTAAGCCTGACCCATTGATTTTAAAAATCATATAGTTACCTTAGGTAACTATACCCTTCACATAAATAGTCTTCAGATTCTAAAGCTAATACTTAACAATATGGAAAAAGTTAAGAGGTTGTACCTGTACTATAATTACAAATACACAAAATGTGTATTTAAAAATACACAAAATGACAGAACTCTAAAATAAATATGAAAAGAGAGACTGAGAAAGTTTATTGTATGGATGACTGTTAAGAGTATTGCTAATAAATCAATTTTTAAATTCTTTCCACAACATTAAAATACATAATTACTTTGACATTTAAAAGATAAATAACCACAATAATTTCCCTCCCTACTTCTGCCACAGACACACAAACACATACACATACACAGAGAATGAAGTCTTATTTAAATGGTATCTTTTACTAAATAGTAAACTCCATAAGGGCTTTTATGCATCTTTTTACTTCTAGTGCTCAGCACAATGCCTGTGAAATAGTAGGTACTCAATAAACACTTGTTGAGCTTCTCTAAAATATTGATCAGAGCCTTAACTGGACTTTTAATAGTATCACTCAACCCTGAAGAAAACACGTATGTGTTTTATCTTTTGGCAGTGACACAGATGACCTCTAAAAGCTAACAATTACTGTGCAACAATTCCAGGTAAGACACTGGGCTAGCATTTAACATGTGTCCTCCCATTCGATACATCTGATAACCCCCATGAGTTGGTGTTTTCTTCTTCACTTTTTTCTTAGCAGATGAAGAAAAGGGGCCCAGAAAATTTGAGTTGTGTGCCAAGGTCAAATAGCTAATAATAAGTTGCAGACTTGGAATTCCACTCTGCCTGACCTCTAAGCTGGGACTCTTGACAGCAGACTATTTGGCCTCTCCCATCAGTGCTTCGTGGACTCAAGTACACTACATAGAATTCACACAGGAGTAAGTAGATTGTTGATGACAGCTCTTTTCTGAGTTGTTACCGTTCAACATGGTAGCCACCAGCCACATGGCGACTGAGTGCTTGAAATGTGGCTGGTCCCAGCTGAGATGTGCTGTACGTGTGAAATACAAATCAGATTTTGAAGGTCTAGTACAAAATAAAGAATATAAAATATCTTGTTAATAATTTTCATTTTGATTATATATCAAAACAGTATTTTGGATGTATTGAGTTAATTAATTTTACCAATCTAAATGAAGTTGGAATTTGGTTAATAGTAAGGTACCAATGTTAATTTCTTAGTTTTGATAACTTTACCATGGTTTATGCAAGATGCTAAAACTAAGAGGAGCTGGGTGAAAAGGTATATGAAATTTTGCACTCTTTTTGCAACTTTTTAAAGTCTAAATTTAGGGATGCCTGGGTGGCTCAGTTGGTTAAGCAGCTGCCTTCAGCTCAGGTGATGATCCCAGCGTCCTGGGATTGAGTCCCACATCGGGCTCCTTGCCTGGCAGGGAGCCTGCTTCTCCCTCTGCCTCTGCCTGCCACTCTGTCTGCCTGTGCTTGCTCTCTCTCTCTCTCTCTCTCTCTCTCTAACAAATAAATAAATAAAAATCTTTTTTAAAAAGTCTAAATTTATTTCCAAATATAAAGTTTGAAAGTTAGTCCTGTTTCTTTCTACTTTTTTCAACGTGACTTCTAGAAACTATAAAAGTGCCACCTATGTGGCTCACATCAGATTTCTGTTGGCTAGTGCTACAGCAGAGCATCAAGCTACAGGGAGAGCCACAGTAACATCTCTGCAGCCCTGAACTATCAATTGCGGTGTTTAGAGATAGTTTAGTTTAATTAATAAGCAGTTTTACTGTTGGAAAGTTAATTGGGCCATTAGTTAATGCAGCACCATAACACCACTAAACTAAGGTGAGTAATGATTTGGATTCATAGGTCATCTAGTCAATCTATGATTCCAGGCAGAAATACACTAACACTCCTCCTGGAAGACAGTCCTATTCCTCAAAATCTCCTGTAGATATCTCCACCACCTCCCTTAGGAAACTGCTCTGGGTCTTTGTAGCATTAAAGTCGAGAAATATCTCTTCTTTGTATTAATAAGTAAATATGATGAGTTTATGACTTTTAACTATTTCTTTACATGCCCTAGACTTGTAAAGAAGGTGAACTACCAAAAAAAAAAGTCTGAGGGCAGAGAATATGTTATGCTTTATGTGCTTGCCTGAAAGTGCTGTGAGTTAATGCTCACACTTGAATAATTATACTAAGCATAGTTAAGTTTAGGGAAATGAGAAAGAAAATGCTTTTAAAAAAAATCTTCCGTTTGCACCTTTTTGGAGACCAGGATGTAAAATAATAAGCTAAGCAAGATTAATAATTCTCATTAGATCACTGCTGTTCTGTATCTATAACAGCAAGGGGTGGGCAGTAGAACAATCATTAGCTTCCGAATCAGGTGACCTGCATCCCAGTTCTGCCTCTGCCTAACATGGAGCCCAACCTGTGAATCCTCCGCAAGCTCATCTGTAAAATAAGTAGATAGGATTAGATGGCTATTTTTCAAATCACAATGTTACCCCACTGGTAGGTCATGAAATCAATTTCATGGGTCAAGACCAGCTTTCCTTAAAGTGAAACAGAATAAAAAAATAGCAGAGTTCAGTGCACATATTAAGGATCAACACTGTCTCATGAAACTATTGTCCTTTGCATATTTGTATAGGGATATGGCGTACATATGAGTATATGTGTTACGGATACAGATATAACTTCAGTTTTGTATGCAGGTTCATGATATAAGACGTTTTCTACTTTGGATAACCATAAAATTGTTTGAGAAACACTATTTTAAATGATGTCTAAGGTTCTTCATCTCTCTGAAGTATGCGCTAAACTAGAAATGAACCATCTACAAGCAGTGGGTCGAATACCTGATGCTCCTCAGTTTCCACCAGAGCAGTCAGGAGGCAACTCTAAGACTTCTAAAGTTGTCTACCATCAAGTCCTTCCCACCTGTACACACCTGGTACTTCTTCATCTCCTAGGAGGTAAACCGGGGCTGGCCCTGTCATTTGCTTTGACTAGTATGATGTCACAGAAGTGATATTCTGGGACAAGTCCTTTCAAGAAGACTCAACACTTCTACCTCTTTCTTGGAAGCCAGGTACCATGGAAGACATCAGACTTCTCTGACTCCATGATGTCACGAGAAAGCTCAAGTCCACCACATGAAGAGGCCATGTGGGGGTGGGGGGGATGCCAGACCGACTCCCAGCTGTTCCAGATATCTGAGATGAGTCCCAGACATGTAAATAAAGACACCATCTCCTCTTCTCCAGCCCAAACAGACACCAGATAGAGCAGGAGAACCATATCACTGAACTCAATCCAGATAGAAAAAAAAAATGAGGAGAAATGATAAATTGTTGTTTTAAGCCACTAAATTTTGTGGTAGTTTGTTACAAAGCAGTAGATTACCTGACAATATCTGCAGAACTATTATATGATTGTGGTGGACCAGGGGGCGCCATGCTTTTTAAATTGTAACAAGACCTCAGTTTATTCTGGAGACCTTATTTCACAGCATTCAATGTCAAGATTTAGCTAGCATTTCCTGGGAACGCTGAAAAATCATGGAAAATGCAAGGCAAATTGACACACTCCGCTAGCAACATAGGGAATTTGCTGGATGTAAGATAAGGTCGTAAGAGCTGAGGAAGTCCATTACATTTATGTAAATAAAGGATTGGAAACATCCCCAGATCTGCCACGTTGTTACATTTGCCGAAGTATGGTCAGAGATGAATATTCTGGGAGGCAAATGGAGAAGGAAAATCTATGCTTTTAGACTTTTCTCCTGACACACAACTGTATGGACAAAAGTGAAAACTGGAACATAGCAAATTATTTGCAAGTGACAGCCCTTTCATTTGTGGCCACAGCTGCTGCTAAGGACCACCACTGCCTCAGCTTGATCCAATTACTGCACTGTGTACCTTATCACACCGCTTCGTTTTGTTCCTCTCCTGTCCTAGGATCTGTGCCTCATTAAGATAAGATCTGACAGGCGCGGTCAATGCTCAGTCAGAGCTGGTGGCTTCTCTCTATTTGGGCACAACTGCAAGTTCCATGGACTTATATTCAGTCACACAAAAGGGAGGGCGTCCTTTCCTGGTGAGGTTTTCATTTCCTCTGCTGTTATTTATCCCAATCTGGACTTCTAAGCAAGTAAAACTTCCCAGGCTTTTTTTTCCTTCCCCTTTTTTTTTAATCAAAAACATCTCATCCCCCCTACATCCCTTTTCGTGATGCCAAAGGGCTGTTCTTGATTAGAAAAATATCTCTAATGAGGAGGCTATAAATTCACATGGTGTTTTGTGACATGGGTCAAAATGTTCTCCTGTATTTTAGTATTCTCGCTGTTCTCGCAATGAGCCATAAATAACAATAAGTGATAATACAGGCTCTTATTGAGAAAATTCAGCTCCTTCACCTTTCGTGGGTTTGATTTCCTTTCGAACTGACAAGGACTCAGTTCCTGACTGTCTGCCTTCATTTATCCTTTACACTATGGATCTGCCTTTTTGCTGGTTCTCAGCATCATCCATATGGAAATAAAATATATCTACATGTGAAGTAAAAGGGCCCTCCCTCACTGGTATTTGTTTCCCATATGACATATTTATTTTAGTGACAAAGTCCAGTGATTAAAGACATAGTAAGACCAGAGTTACATGAGTAGGGAAAGGATTGAAGTGATTCCCCAATTCCTTGGGCAAAAGTAGCAGAAGAGAGAGGTCTCAAGGGCCTGGGAGGTTCTGCCTGAATTATCCAGATAATTGCTTCAACCCTTTACTTTGACAGTGGAGACCTGGATTAAAATTATATAAGCCAACAGAAGTTTATTTAATTGATTTTTAAACATTCCATGAATAGTGGCAGAAATGAATGTGAATGGAGACACTCATCAGGATAGAGGTAGAGGCCTGATCCCTTCTCTTTGATGTTTGTGGGGAATTTGTGAGGTGTTATAGGCGGAAATTCTGAAATGAATGAAAAGGACAAAAAGAAAATGATTCCAATTCTGTTGGCCCCTTCTCCACCCAACCTCTGAACTTTGGGGTGCTAGAAGTCTCCAAGCTAGACCTTATCCTCTTTTCTAACTATATCCTCTCCTTGGCTAACTGCACTCCACCCCCACAATTTTGAGCACTTTTTATACTCCCAAATTTATAGCTCCAGTGAGGACCTCCTTCTGAAAGCACATTTGGCAAGGGATTGCAGAAATAGCTGCTTTTTTTTTCTAATCCTCCTCTTACCTCTTCTACCTCTACTACCAATAGCTAACATTTATTGAACACTGTCAATGTCATGTACTATACTTAAACATGAATAGGCCTGCTCCCCTTGATTCTAACAAGTCTAAGCACTAGCATCTATAATTATCTTTTTTTTTATATAAGGAAACTGAGACTTGCAGAGGTTACATGCATTGGCCAGTGTTTCACAGTTAATGAGGGATCGAACTAGTATTAGAAGGCACACCTGTTTGATTCTCCACCCTCTATGGTATGCTGCTTCTCTCTTTGTGTTTACTATTTCTTCTGCACATTTGTGAGTTGGCATATGCTCTTTTGAATTGTTATCATCATCATCATCACCACCATTATTTTATCATTAAGTATTGTTTCTTCCTTCCCTTAATGCCAGCCCCTACAGGGGGACCCTGTCTGGTGTCTCTACACGCTTAGTTGCAGCAAAGCCTTGCACGATACAGCATTATAGTGGTTGAGTTTCACAGAAATACAACATTACAATTAATATCCTGCCTAGAAGGCTAAGTCAAGAGGTTTAAAAGAGCATCTTTACTAATCAAGGTTTTAACCCATTACTCAGGTCTTTTAAAAGCTATAAAACATGTTGTCTGTGCTACGCCTGATTTATAGGGGGATAATAAGATTCTGCAGCTTCCTCTCCAGAATTCACTTCACAGAGCTAGACAGAAACTAAATATTAAATGCAGGTCAGATTCCCTAAGCTCTGCAAATTGTAGTTGGGAAGTCATCAGGCCAAAATCTAGAAGACCAGCCTAGAAAGCCTTTTGAGGGTAGGGATGTATTATTTGTGGGACAAAAGATGTAATCAAAAGACGTGTCCCTAAGACTACTGGGGATCAGCCTCTTGTCTTAAAGACTGGTTTTTTTTTTCTTTCTGTTTTTAGCTTTTGTCACATTGTTCTGTCATTTAGTGTCATATGGGGCAAGTTCTCTTTTCCTTTGTAACTAATCATTGCTGACATGTAGTTAAAGAATCTTTTACTCCAGAGAATCTGCCCATGGTGTTTTAGGTCAACCTCACCCCGGGTAAAAATACCATACATGGTGTCTCGGAGCCTGGGATCTGAAAATACAACAAGCTTGTTGTATGCTGACACTTTATAGTACATTAGGCTGGGTCATCTTTCACTGAGGCGTATGTGCTGTCCAACGGGCTACAACAGGCATATCACTGGCTTTGTTCAAAGTGTTTCTGGATGCAGCAAATCAAAGGGGAACTCGTCGACTCTCCATCTCCTGCTTAGCCCTTGGGAAAGGCTTCAGTATGGTAACTGGCTTTCTCTTGACTTTTTGAGGTAGTTACCCAATAGTTCAAACACATGTGAAGCCATGTGGCTTTTGGTTCTGATTTCTTTTCTAGTTATTGTTTGTCAGTATAAAGAAATGCAATGTTAAAATTGTTTCATAATAATCAGGGTGATCAAGATAAAATTTACATACAGTAAAACTCACCCTTTTTGGTGGACTGTTCAATGAGTTTTGACAGATGTATCGGGTAGTGTGACCATCACCACCTTTGAGACATAGAGCTGTTCCCTCCCCACAAAATATTCCTAGGTACTCCTTGTCATCAACCCCTATTCGCAACCCCAGTCCATCACAACTGGACTGTTCTCCATCTTTATAGACCATCTGTAGAGCATTAAACAATATGCAGTCTTTTGAATATGGCTTTTTAAAACTTACCATTTTGTATTTGAGACTCATCCATGTTGGCATATATATCAGAATTTTGTTTCTTTTTATTGCAGAAGAGTATTCCGTTATAAAGATGTGCCATGGTTTGTCCATTCACCAGTTGAAGGACATCTGTTTTTTTGCCAGTTTTTTGGTGATTATGAATAAAGCCACTATAAGTATGCATGTATGGTGACCATTAGGTCTTTATTTCTTTTGGGTAAAAACGGATTGCTGGTGATATGGTGAGTATGTGTTTAACTTTATAAGAAATGGTGCGTTTTCCAAAGTGGCTGTGCCATTTTGCATTCCCAACCAGTGATATATCGGAGTCCTAGTTGCTCTATATCCTCCTTAGCGTTTGGCACTAACAGTTTATTGTTTCTTTCTTTTTGTTTTTTAGCCATTTTAGTTGGTGTGCAGTGATGCCTCATTGTCATTGTAATTTGCATTTCCATTAAGGCTAATAATATTGTGCAGCTTTTCATGTGGTTATTTGCCATTTTTATAGCTTCCTTGGTAAAGTTTTAATTCCAATGTTTTGCCCATATTTCATTTGAGAGTTGTTTTTCAAATTATTGAATTTTGAACATTCTTTATATATCCCAGATGCAAGTCCATGACAGTTAAGAGACATTCAGAAAGATCGAATTTCACCTGGTGTTTACCTTCTCTTTTAGCAGAAGCCTAGCAAAAGCAGGAGGACTTATACTTTTTGAGTTATAAATCATAAAAGTAATCAAATATAGCTATGGACTCCCTTGAAAATGTGGCTCTTCCTTTAATTTTGGGAAGACATCATTTAGTGAAGCAAACCATCCAGGGCTCAGCACTTGATTCTCTCTCTCACACTTATCTCCTTGGTGATCTCATCCAGTCTATGGCTCTAAACACCATCTCTATGCAAATGATCTCTAAATTTATATCTCCAGTCTGACCTCCAGATTCATATTTCTAACTCTGGATTCATATCTCCAACTGCCTACTTGCCATCTCTGTCTAGAATTAAATCAACATGTTCCATGTAGCACGTCCCAAGATGCACTCCTGTTCTCCCACCTCAACTTGCTCGGCTTGAGTTGTCTTCATTCCAGCTGATGGCAAATTCAGCCTTACTGTTACTCAGGTCAAAAACTCTGAAGTCACTCTTAGCCCCACTCTTTCTCTTGCAGTCTGCATCTAATGCATCCACAATGATGTTGTCTCTACCTTGAACATACGTGAAGAATATTCCACTGCAACCATCCTGATTCAAGACACCGTTAACACTTACCTGGATTTTACTGCAATATTTACCCAAAGGGTCTTTCTGCTTCCCTTCTTACTCTTCCTCCCAACTGCCATCCCATAGGTAACATACCAACCACAGCAGCCAACTAAAAGCATAATTCAGATAATTGTATGCCTCTACTTAAAACCCCAAAGTAGTAAAAGTCAAAGACAATGTCCTCAACAGAGCTCTGCACGATCTGTTCCCTCCCCCATTATCTCCCCTTCTTTTCTGAAAACACTTCAGGGCTCTGTTATTATCACTGAATTCCAACATCATATTTTCCACGTAATTCAAAATTAAATGGCACAAATAAGTAGGTACATTACTAATGCCAAGTACACAATGAGTCAATAGTAAAGCTAAAAACAGAGTTAGCACCTTTCCCACTTCTAATACTATATTCTAACTGCTAGATATTCTAACTTCCCAGAGGCTAAAATAACCTTGTTAAAAATAAAAATAGCTACAATTATTAATTACTTACTGTTTTCTGAGTACTTTGCATACATCTTCTTTAATCTTCACAGCAACTCTACGAGGTGTTTATAATTGTCCTCATTCTTACGGAGGTAAGCCTGAGACTCAGGACTGCAGGGGATTTCCTTCAGGCCACATACCAAAGTCTAGAAGAGAGCTCAGGGAAGGGGGGGTGGTAGCCAAGCCCCAGACCCCCCATATCGTTACTGCCTCATCCTCCCTCTTTCACCAAAAGTAGGTCAAAATATTGAAGAAAAAAATACAAAGATGATTTCTAGGTTTTTCCTCAGTTTCTCATAAAAAAGATATCAAAGGTAAACATTTTTTATGCTTTGTAATTCTATCTTCAAGATATTCTGTACATGTTTCTGCCTTCTTTTATTATTTTTCTTCTTCTTTGCCCATGCCTAAGTAGGTGGCAAAGGCCTTATAGCCCTGGGAGAATATACTGCCAGGGAAAATCCTGAAACTGTAAAGAGAATAGTGAATTTACGAGAAATGAATCAAGTTCTCCTACCTCGGAAACCAGCCAGCCTAATCGATATATAGATTTACTTGGCTTTATGTGCTAAATGTTCCTGAAAAGTTGTCTATAAAATAAATATTTGTATATGAAAATCATATATTCACTCTGCCTTCCTTTGTGATTTTAGAAATGTGTTCCCACATCCACAAAAGAAAAATATTTGTCCCGACATACTACAAAATGATGCTGAAGCCAAACATGCACTTGGACGAAGAGTCTGACTGTCAACACCACTTATGCAAGAAGTTCATCAAACAGACAACCAATCCATATGATCACTGATACTCCTGCAAAAGCACAACTATGTCAAAATACACAATCAATTCCCGCTCAAATATTTAAACAGCCTTCCCAAGCTGTGATGCTGGATGTTTCATAAAAACCGACGGAAATACACAGAAATCCTTGCAGAGGAGTTGTTAGGCACCCTCAACTTCGCAGTTAAGTTGCTACTGTGCCTTTAACCAGCCGCACACTCCTTTACCAGTCAATAAAAGTTGGCTAAACTTAATGAGTATCTAATTGATTAAAAAAAGAAATTCTATGTCTCTTACCTGATAAGAACAGTTGTAGTGTCACCTGAGATAAAAGGAAGCTTCTTTCCACCTCTGTAAAACTCTGAAAACTTTAGAGGGAGATGTCAGGTATATAAATCAGAATGTGTCCTCACAGGTTAGATACATAGATGCCATTCTGTGCAACTGGGGGAAAACATATGTGGGAGGATCCTGATTGCCTCCTCTACAAAAATGTGCATACTAATAACAACCTCATAGAATCATCCATAGAATTCAATATTAATTTACTCACGTGTCTCATCTAATTTAACCCTCATCAATCATGAGATAAGTATTATTTATCACAATCTGACAGATTTAGAAGCTGAAACTTAGGAGGGTTTAAGTCAGTTGGTCAATGTTAGGCAGCTAGTAGGATTTGAGTTAAGGTCTTCAGACAGTGTCTGTATTCTCCTTTTTAGCAGGGCAATTAGTTTATTTTAGTCCTTCAAATAAGTTTATACACGTAATGACAAATTTATTGATCACCAAGTATTTTTTCATGGATGAATGAATGAACGAATATAGTAAGTATGTAAATGTAAGTACTTGTGTACATAGTGTGTGCAGGTTTATGTTACAGAAACTATCATTACCTGTTACAAACAGTGGGACAGAATGAGTCCTGAATAGAAAGTTACCACCCATAACCAATTATCAAAGAATTAGAAGAAACAAAAGCACTTAAATATCACTATTTGTATGCTAAATATAGCTTCCCTTTTTTGGTCAGTTTTCCTAGACAAATTTTATTTATTTAACTAAAAGCTACTGGCTTAGAAAATTTTCATCAAGCCAGACTATTCAGTGCAGAAACAAATGCGTCTGTGCTTCACAATCACACTATTTCTGAAAAATAAAGCCATTGAATTTATAAATATGGGCAAACATTGTCAAATTTTCTAATATGATGTGAGAAAATGCTTGTATTATTATTAAAGCATTTGAATTATTAATAGATCTGTTTTTAAGAGTGTTGACATTTTGGCTGATTTGAATGGCCCTTAATGGAGTGGGGATTTTGCATTCTGGCTAGGTTGGCAGGCCAATTTACAGGTCCCTGTCTAGATACACAAAAGCCATTATCAGCCAGGGCAGAGAATTCCCAGTGAGGGAACCCTTTCGTTGCCACCACAACAAACAGTGACTGTTTGCAGTCTCTTCAGTTCAGGGTCTCCCTAATGAGGTAAGAGATTGACCAAAATGAAAAGAATGTTACAACTCTTAAAATCAGGAGTTCTTGATTCAAAACCCAATTTTTATATTTATTGTTCCATTCAATATTTACTTTCATTAAACAGATACTGGTCACTTTCTTAGGTGGTATCAAAATAAAGACCAGTGATTAGCTATAGATAACTCAATATCCCAACCAGGCTTCTCTCCTCCTTGCTAGATCCTTCTGTGTGGAGTGGGGATAGGGAGAGCTTTCATTTCAAAAACTATATTAGCAAACTGTATGGAGTAGTTTCTGACCAAGGGGAAGGGAGAGTCTCTGCATTTCTGGGTCACAGACCAGTAAAGTATAAAAAGGTTTCTATTCCTGTCTTTGAACAGAGCAGTAGTAGATGGGTAAGTGAGTGACCTACTCATTACCCTTGGCTCTGAGTGTCCCATCGCAATCTATTATTTGCTTCTAATTGCAAGCTCCTATGAATCTGTAGAGGGCTCTCTACTTTCCAACAGAGGACAGGGCCCACCAGAAATGCTGGGGGAGTTAATCCCTCCTGTAATAGCATTCATTAATAATAGAGGAGAATAAATACCCATCTTTCCCATCCCTCAGGTTGGCCATTGCTGAAGTCAGCTTCTCACAGTCTCCTGGAGGTGGAAGGATTCTCAGCTCTGCGATCTACTGTACACATATTAGCTTCCTTCTTTCCCTTTCCTGTCTCTGCCCTTCACTCCCTTGTTGCTGTTTCCTGAGATCATCTTCCAAACAAACTCACTATACTTGAATTTTTGTCTCAGGGTCTTTGTCTGGGGAACCCAACCTAAGACAAAGACCAAAGAACTAATATGGAAACTACTGTGCATGCACAAGGCACCCCCCCGTGATGCAGCCAGTGTCTGAGTACTGTGAAGACTGACCTACCAGTCCTCCTATCCCTACCGAAATGGAAAGTTGAAAGTGGAAAAGAGATTTCAACTTGGTGTCATTCATACTGATTAATGTAAGGAATGTAAAGTAAGGGATCAAGTGTGTCTTTAGCATATAGGCCAGGATTATTCTCAAGAACACAAGGTCAGAAGTATGTTAAAAAATAAATATTTCTGTTATTTGGTAAACCTGTACTAAATATTAAACACCATGTCTTCCAAAGGAAGGCATCCTGGGAGGAGGGGGGTGGGAGAGCAGGTTTTCCACAGCGTTAGCAGACTCTAAGCAAAAGCTCTCTGGTGGGCCAGCAAAAACCAGGTAGAAGGAAACAAAACAAAACAAAACAAAAACATGGCATGTGGAAGACACCTGAGGCCCCATATTGTGGAATTTTCCTTATACAAGGAGGAATATGGGGACTCCATCGTTCTGAGGAGATTGTTGAATTCCTGGATGTCTTAGTGGGAATGGGAAGGGAATAGTAATGGGAATACATGAATGCAAATAAGAAGGGACTGCTAAGGGGTAAGAAGAGAGAATAGGAAGAATTCGTGAAAAAGAAAGCATTTCCTTGGAACACCCTCAAGGCAAAGGTAGGGAGGCCTTGCTCTTTTGTGCTATGCAGTTCCCCGCCCTCATCCCCTGACTTTGTGATTTGAGGGCCAATATATGAACTCTTCAGTAAAGAATTGCTGAAAACATTCTTCAGCATAATCTGTTCTCCTGGAAGCCACATTAAGGTCAGCCACACTGTGAGCTCCCACATGGAGAGGAGGACCCACCTCTGACAACCACCCTGCTGAGGTCACAATCTGGCTGCTCGCCACCTGAATGAGTCCAGCATTCCCAACTGCTCAGTTCAGAGATTTCAGGATGAGAACTTTCCTGTCTAACTGCGTCTCCTTCCTACCCCATCACAGACATGTACATTAATTTCCATGAGTTAATTTTCAAAGAGCCTTGAGTTTAACTGAAGGAGACATTTTGGGAGTTAGCAGTGTCGCTCTCGTTGTATGTAAGAGTGGTGAAGCAGGAGGAGAGAATGGAAGCACGGCACGGTGTCCTTCTGTTCACCCACCACTCTTCTCCCCACCACCAGTCTGATGGGCAGCAGTCAATAACACAAAGGGAAGAAGAGGTTAGGACATACAGAACTAAATTCATGAAAGACATTGTAAAATTCTGGAACTAAGTTATTCTACTCTGGTGACAAAGCATAGCATGGAGCTGGAAAGAAGGACTTTTCTATTCCCTCTACTGGGTCTTCATCACTTGACAGCCCCCATTATAGTGTGGCTTCATCTCCCTAAAGGCTTATGGGGCTACTACCAGACAACTGCTGTGGCAGGTAAAGTCTTCATTCTGAGGATTCTGTCAAGGCTGGTGCAACACCTTGAAAATAGCATGGGAGATTTAATCTAAATGAGTATATCCTGGGGTGGTCCTGTGTGCATACTTAGTGAGTCCAGTAGGAGAGGCATTGGGGTTCCAAAGTAAGCAAGCGGGGGCTCTGAGCTGGTGAGATTCAGGTAGTTATGCTTATGTGCCATGATTTATAAGATCTAGGTCTTCAGATTACACAGTAGTTAGGCATCCAGATATGTGGTGTGCAGATGTAACAGAGCTCTGTACTGGTTCTGCATTATTGAAGGTGATTCTGCAGAGCTCTTTTGGGGATGACAGATACATATGGAACAGATGCTGTAGACTTTGAAATGTTTTCTAACTCTCAGAGACCTTTGAGAATAAAATATGTCCGTAAAAGAAAAAATTGTAAGAATGAAATCAGAGAGTCCAATCTGTCTCATGCTTCTGTGTGTTTTAAAACTCACTATTACAGAGGAAGTTTCACCAACTCTTCATTAAGCAAAATGCATAATCCTAAGAGTAAATAGGAAAAGAAAAAAACTCTGTCTTGCATGGATTTCACCTGTCACCTGGTGGTTGCTCAAACATCCCCTTAATTCCCAGATAAAGGCTTTTGAATGATTTAACTCTTTACTTGAGTTTGGTGTCCATCTTTTGTTAGGCCTTGTGTAGAATAAATGGGCAACTGAAGGAAAAATGGACGCAGGAAATAAATCATTGTAGACAGAAAAAAAAAATGTGTGATGGCTCACCTAGAACTAACCTCCTTTTGAATGAGACAAAATTGACAACTAGTCAAGGTTATGCATCCTGCAAATCCCCAGGAATGGAAACCATCTCTTTCTGTTCAGCTGAATGTCCCATTGCCATACCATTGCCTCTCCTTCATCCAGCACAGCAGTAGAAGCGATGTCTGTCCCCCCTCCCCTTGTTTTTAACTGACCTATTTTGTATCCAGAAGCCTATTGGAATTACCATTGGACCAAACTGAGGGTGATTTCATCAAACAATTGTCCAAACAGCCAATTTACAAGTCTCTTCCCCATCAGCAACATACCCTCCCTTCACCTGGTCAGGAAATAGTCAACTAAGGAACTGTGTTGCCTACACGAATCATTTGTTTTATGAGTAGATAAGTCATTGCCTTCAGACTTGTATTCACAAATATTTATTTAAAATTACTTTTTAGGGGCATCTGGGTAGCTCAGTGGGTTAAAGCCTCTGCCTTCAGCTCAGGTCATGATCCCAGGGTCCTGGGATCGAGCCCCACATCAGGCTCTCTGCTCAGCAGATAAATAATAAATAAATAAATAAATAAATAAATAAATAAAATCTTTAAAAAATAAATAAAATTGCTTTTTATCCTATGAGATATGAAAGGCATATCTAGGAGTTAGGAGTCAAGGCTCTTATCCTACTTGGTAACTGAAGACCTTTGTGATCATTTTTTAAAAATATTTTATTCATTTATTTGACAGACAAAGATCACAAGCAGGCAGAGAAGCAGGCAGAGAGAGAGGAAGGGAAGCAGGCTCCCCGCCGAGCAGAGAGCCAGATGCAGGGCTTGATCCCAGGACCCCAAGATCATGACTTGAGCCGAAGGCAGAGGCTTAACCCACTGAGCCACCCAGGTGCCCCCTTTGTGATTATTTTATGTGTTGATTTCCTCATCTACAGATTAGACCAAGCAGTGAATGTAGTGCTCTTCAAGCTGCTGTTGGACCTAAAAGTCTCAGATGCTTCCAATCTGGTAGCAAAGCACAGAAATGCATCTAGAAAATTATACCAAGTACATTTTGCTCTTTCAGAGGGAATTTTAGGAAATGTGAGGTCTTCTTATGACACAATTCACTACTCATCAGGAGTCGGGTTAGTTTATGGATTCCTCAGTTACCTTTTTTTTTTTTAAATTTAACCAGGGGTATTTTTTTTTTTTGAGCTATAATTGACACAACATTATGTTAATTTTAGTTATACAACATGATTCTTTATATATGTACATTGAAAAGTGATCCCCACAATAACCTATTTAATATCCATCACCACACATAGTTACAATTTTCTTTGAGATGTTTCTCGGTCATCTTGATCTAATTCAATCCATTCATTCTGGAGGGCAATTGTGCAGAAAACCTCAGAAGCTGTATAGACAAAGCAAACTTTCTTAAGAGTTCTATAATACATTTTTAATATAAAAACTACGCTCAGAAAAGTTCTTTTGTGGTGGTCCAACATGAACTTAACAGAGAAGGCTGGCTTTGCAGGGCTTTAACAAGAAAGCATAAGAAAATTCTGGGTCCAAGGCTAAAACGTGTCATGGAGATATGAGTTGCCTGGTTCAAGATTTGTAATGACAGCATACGACTCATCATAGCTATGTTTGCTAACATTGTCTCATTCATCCTTATCAATAACTAAATAAATAATACTGCGAGGTGGGGTGGTTATCCATATTACCTTCATTTTACAGATGATGAAGTGAAGATTCAGACTAAATATCAGAGCCAGGGCTTAAACCCATGCGTATCTTGACACCAAAAGCTGTAACGGTTGCCTCTGCCCAATCCCTCAGGACGCATTAAGCTGTCAATGAGGCTGAGGCTTGCTTTTGGAGATAAAGGTACAGATGGAGTGGTCGCACCACACATTTCCTCAAAAAATCTCTTCTGACCCCTGATGCCAATCTGATGGCTCAAGGTTAGTAGGTCATGCTAAAGCTGTTGTAGAAGTGGAGTTTAAGGGAAAAGGAGGATTAAAATCAAAGAGCATGTCTACCCCATTGATTCAAAGTCCTAGTACTTCCCCCTTCCCTCCAGGCCAGACTGGAAGGAGTGTGAAACTGGGCACTGAAAAATATCGAAAGGGAAGCATATCAGAAAAGGTAACTTTAAAGGGGTTCAACAAGAAGCACCTAGTCTTGTACCACCACATGCCAATCCACATATCCTCACAGCCATCTCTCAACTGCAGAGGAAGAAATAAGATCTGCCCACTCTGCCTCACCAGAATGCTGTAAAAGTAAACGGAAACATGTGAAAAATGCTTACAACTCATTGAAATGGGTTAAATGAATTCAGGGTGCTCCCTTTATGTATTATTACAAATTATCATTGGTATCCTAAGTAATAGCCATTCAAGACAGCTCTACTTTCTACAAAAAGACTTATTTCTGCCACCCACTCAGTGGTTTTTGATAAAACTGTCTTCCTCTTCTAAAGAAAACCAACAATGGCTATAAAAACTATTTTCCTGGGCTTATAGTTGAAATGACACAACTGTAACAAGTTCCCACTCCATAATATACTTTTGAGTTATTCTTTGAACCCTCTGCATATTCTCATCTCTCTGTCTCTCCTGGGTGTGTGTGTGTGTGTGTGTGTGTGTGTGTGTGTGTGTGTGTGTTTAAAAGCCACACTCCTAGGTCTGAGAACAAATGAATGTGTCCTCAGGGGAAGTGTTAAATCAGTGACATGAAGGTGATTTAAAGTTCTTGGGGGGCATCCAATATTATTAAGCTTAAAGTGGAGCTTTGACTTCCAAGAAAATAGAGCCAGCTGAAACTAGCATTCTCAAATTGAGAGAGGGAGAGAAACAGAGACAGACAGAGAATGTTGTATTTACAACTCCCATGTTAAGATAACTCAAAGGGAGAAAGAAAGACATTTCCAGAGAGGAAATAATTTTTTTTTCTAGATTCATCTCATAAGTGAATTCAGTGTTTGTCTGAAAAGCTTTGTGCAGGATGCTTTTTAACTCAATTTAGTCTCCACTTTAAATTCTGTTTCTTGGGGCAAGAAAGTTTTTTTTAGAGCAGAGCTAGGTAACAGTCAGCCTCCTGGATAGTCTGAAGCTTATGAAAGTCTTACTCTTGCCTTTCATCTCTTCGTAAAACCATACACTCTCCTGATTACCCCAAATTACAATGTTTGCCACTACTCCCTTTAATCAGATTTGAGCAATTCTATTTAGTTAAAAAAAATCAAATGGCACTTCTCTTTCATATGGTTTTTGCACTCCATAAGAAGAGTGAATTCTGTTATCCTTCATTGCTCCCCATGAGAGATTTTTCTTTTAATGTTTTGAAGCCATGATTGTTGTGTATCAAGATACTCAGTCCTGGCCCCATGGTGGTGGATTGGATTACTTTGCTGATTTCTTACCTGCAGTGTAAGACTCCCATGTAGATTAGGACATGGTTTAAGAGGAATTATCTCCTGTTTTTAATAGATCACATACTGAGTCTCAAGCTCCAAATTCAACAGAAAATCAAGCTAATTGTTCATTTCTTCCAGGATATCCCTGAAGGGTAATTGACCTCTGCAGAGCAACTTCTTAGTAGGAAACTAAATAATTAAGTTGGAGAAAATACATTTCTTGTTCACAATTCCAATGATAAAGGGCTTTTTTTTTTTTTTGTATGTGTGATGAGATTATAACACTGCATGACTTTTCTATAAAAGACAAATGCACCTTTCCCCCCAGCCTATTTTGAACTGGTTATTCTAAGCAGGACATACATTCAAATTACTGTTATAAATAAATCTTTACCTTTCAAGTTGTTAAAATTAAGTATTCTCAACCTCTCTTCATCCAATAAATCAGATTCTTCTATACCCATTGGGTTAATCCTTACACTAAAAGAATGACCTGGAAACATACAGTATAGACAGACATTGTAAAATGATAGTTTTGGATGTTTTCCCCAATTGGCACATTTATTCCTTACTATTTTAATCTACTATGCCTATCTGCCTATTCTATAAATTTTCAGCAGTAACTATGATTCATACTCTCCAAACAATAAGAACAATGCTAACCCCAAACTCTTAATTCAGTTAAGAGAACAAATCAACAGCCCTGATGAGACAGTTGTATTTCTTATGATGTTTAAAAGCATCTCAATCCATTATAATATACAGTCTTTTCAAAATCAAAGCATGCCAAAAGGGATCCTAATATATGCTTCCAAATCACTAAAAATTACTCTTAAATTACAGAGGCCATGACATTTCCTACAAAAATCAACCCCAATTTAAATCAAGTTTTAACTTAACCATTATAACCCTCCAAAAGGTGCTTTGCCATGAAATAGTTCAAGATGTTTGAGAAATAATGGAACAATGTTCCTCAGCATGGCTGGAGGCATGGGAAATCTCCCCTAGGAGAAGACAACTTTGCTAGCTCACTGCACATCCCTAACCACCCCCAAAATCTCTAATTTGTAAATTGCTGAATCAGTTTGTGCACATTTGGAAAATTACTGCTTTCCTGCAATTTTCTGTAAGCTATTGCTAAATTGTTCTGTTGAATGTTAGTGAAAAATTATATTTTTAAACCACCTCTGAATCCTAAAAGCCCATGGCACAGTATTCTGTTTATGTGAGCAATTTAGCTTTATTAAACAGCATGACATAGACTAAGTGAGCTAAGATAAAATTGGTACAATACGTGCCCCAGAATCATCAGCCAGCGAAGCCAATCAGTTTCCATCCTGATTATGGAGAGCGGAACAGACACCTGAGAAGGAGGGGAGAGACTCTACTGTCTGCTCCCCAGATAGATTCCACTCCCTATTTCACCTTGAATATTATTAGAGGAATTCTTCTAGACAGTGCAAGTTTGAAGAAGAACACTCTCCAGAAAGTATTTATTTCTGAACTTCTCTGTTTTCAACCTTCTACCAAACCACCAATTACAGAGTTTGCTTTGCTTGTCTTAAGCAATAAGGTCATATGATTCCCAAACAGAATTTGAAATGTTCTACTCTGAAGACAGAATTTGTTCATTCACTAAACAAACAGAATAAAGTAACCCAGTTACATCCCCAGAAGTGAGGAGGAATAGACGCATTTAAAATTATTTGCCAATATACAAAGTGATGTTAGCTTTGTAGACCAAGGGAATAGAAATGGTGACGGAAATCTGTGTGTCTGTTTGTGCCCTCCCAACTCACCCTCCCTGGAAGTTGTAAAAAGGACGAATTAAAAGGAAACTTGCACAAATTTAGTGAATCGTCACATAATGTATTCTCCTGCATCACTATGGAAAGTAATATTCTTGCTAAGCAGTTTGTTCCACTTTAAATCTTTAGATACTCAGCCTTCTCTAAGGTCATTGTATGAATTTAGACACACTATTCTGGAAACTAAATTAGCCTGCATTTACTGGGAAGTTGAATGCAGCCAGACTAATGGTGGTGCAAGTGTAATTGGTTCCCAACATGTGTCACTGTGTGTACTTCTCAAGCTCTAGAAAAGATGCATTATGGGACTAATTTTTAAATGTTAATGGATATTGGACATTTGCCAGACACCCAGCTGTGCACAAAACACTGAGATGGTAAATAGCTCTTGATCTGTTTAGAAACAAATGATGATGGTTTTTAGGATTCCACAGGACTGACGGCATGGCAACCAGCTCAGACTCGGAGACTGACCCCATTAACAGCATTGAAGGGAAATGTTCTGATTTTTACCATCAAAATTAAGGAGCAAAGCCATCGTGTTAAGGCTCAAATTATTTTTGATTAATATTAAGGAAAGTCTAGTCCCTCACACCTATTAACCTTACCTGTGTTAGCACAGCTCTTTGACAAGTGTTTTGGGTTTGTTTGTCTGTTTTCTATGGGATCAGGTCAAAATGAAAATGTCTTCATCAATTAGCTTGGGTGTAAATGCTGCTCTCAGAATGACCTGCTCACCTGTGCTTGCAAAGAGAGCCTCGCTCTCCCACCACCCACCAGCCCCAGGGTTGACAGAAAGGCAACAGGTTTCCTATCACTTGATCTGTTGCTCTTATCATTTTAATTGAAAGTCAACGAATGGAGCATTTTCTGTAAATTCTTCTTCCAAAAGGTCTTACTAATTGTGTGTACTTGGCCAGTCAAGCCTACTAGAAATGCCTTTTTTTGTTGTTGTTGATGGTGATGAGCTGCTTTTGATTAAAAAGCACGAAAAGGAAGTGTCATTTTTAGCATAAACATGGGAAAGAAATGGATGCAGGGCACTGCAGCCCACTGTTCCTCTGGAAGGAGACGCACAGGGGGGTGTATTCAGCATCTAAAATGCCATCTGAGGCTATCAGCACGGTTTAAATATTTCATCAGCCAAGGAGAATATGAACATGAGCCGAGCTGGTCTGACATCGTTTCTGGAGATGTGTGAGAAGCACCAGGGGAGCTCTGGGTTGTTGGCAGCTCAACAACTAGCAATTTGTGTAGGGTGAAAGCAAGAGAAAAAAGACAAGGGAGAGAGTGCTGCGCCATGTGAATCCAGCAATTGTGAAATACGAAAATCTGGATTTTGAGGACTTCGCACAGTTATGAAATAGTAGGGAGAACTCACTTGTGGAGGTGGCCTCACTTGTCATAACTTTGCTGAGGGACCTTCCAGATAGCCAGATTTCCTTTTCATACTTATGTTGTTTCAGACGCCTTGGCAGTAAGGAGACTCAAGCTGCAGTCTTGGTCCACTGTTTCCAAAGGCGATTTGCCCCAACAAACTTTGATGTCTGAAAGGCGCAAATTCAAATCCTGCCTCTGCCACTAGCCAAGAACAATGGGATTTTAGGCAAGTTGCAGTCTCTCTGAGCTCCCTTTCTTTAACACCAAACAAGATAATGACTGAGGTACACTAAAGTGCCCAGAGCACAATGAATACTTCCATACATGTCAATAAATAAAACTTGTATCATGTCACAATATGAGATAAATTTTGAAATTGTTAATATTTTTTCCTCATTATAAATTTAAAAAATATCTTAATGAACAGAATATCCTTCCTTCATTTTATAGTCTTTTTTATAATTGCCTTTCAGATAAACGTTCATTGGAAGAGAAGAGTAACAGCTGGTTGGAGAATTTCTCCCAGATCCTCACGCTCCTGCCTCTCATAGTTTTTTGCACATCTAGGAGTAAGAACCTAGGACAAAGGACACATAAAATACTGAAAGAGGCAGGAATTATCTTGCAAATCATCAGAGACTGAATTTCAGATTTGCATACCTGCTAAAGCAAAGAATTTAAAGGCTCAGATGGAGTCTGCAATAGGTCTTCTCTCTCTTCCTTCGGGTAGAAGCTGTAATTTGGGATGTCTCGTACATTTGGTTTGGAGGCCATTTTCAAATCACAGATTCAAATATTTCTTCTTTTTTAACAGCTTTGTTGAGATAAAATGCATATACCATGCATTTTACTAAATTTATTAAAGCATAAAATATTAGTATATTCTCAGATATGTGCACCCATCATCCCAGTCAATTTTAAAACATTCTCATCACCTTGAAAAGAAACCGAATACCCTTCAGCTCTCATTTCTCATCCTCCCTGCCCAAAGCCCTAAGCAATCACTAATTTAATTTTTGTCTCTATAGATATCCCTGTACTATACTTTCCTTGTTCTGTACTTATCCCTGTTCTGTACTTTCACATGAGTGGAATCACATAATACTGTAGTCTTCTGTGATTGCCTTCTTTCACTTAGCATAATGTTTTCAAGGTTTATCCATGTTGTAGTACATATCAGTACTTCATTCCTTTTCATAGCCAATTAATATTGTATTATCCTTTATCAGACAGTTGGATTGTTTCCCCCTTTTCTCTATTGTGAATCATACCCCTATAAACATTCATGTATAACTTTTTATGTTGACATATTACACTTTTCTTACATGTTTTCACTTCTCTTGGGTATATACTTAGTAGTGGATTTTTCAGTCATAGGGTAAATGTAGGTTTAATCATTTAGGGAACTGTCAGGTTGTTTTCCAAAGGAGCTGCACCATTTACATTCCTGCCAGATGTGTATGGGGGTTGTATAGAGATAGCTGTAATCAAATTCTAATTGCTAGCAAGTCCTTTCTTATACTGAGCAAGATTTGCCTCCCAGATTCTCCCCATTGATCCTAGTCTTGTTCTATAGAACAACACGCAATAGAAATGCAGGCTCCTCCCTTTTCTAAAATTCAGGACTTCTACTATTTAGAGTCATCAAGTTGCATCCCATGCCCCTTCTCTAAGGTTTCTCATCTTCGATGAACACACCTTTGAAGGTACTTAGATATACTTCATCCTTGCTTATATCCCTCTCTCTTTTTTTTCTTGCTAGCACACAAGCTCCTTCAGGGAAGAGAATTTATCTACACTGTTTAATGCTTCACCATTTTGTCTCCAGCACCAAAAAAAAAAAAAAAAAAAAAAAAAAAGAGCTGGCATATAGAGTCCAAGAGATATCTGCTGAATAAATATACATTGAATGATTGAGTCTCAGTTGCCTCCCCAGGGATGTACTGTAATGTTGTGATATCTTCTATCCAGAGTTGCATAATATACTCCAGGGGAGTTATTGACTAGTGTTGAGTACAATGAGATCATTTCCCTTTCTGTAGAAGCTTAGAAAACTAATTCCATAACCTAATGCCTCTGTATATACAACACTACAAACTTGGAGTGAGACATTCCTTGTTTTGAAGGGCTATAATGAAGTCATTGCAAGAGAATGTCATAAATATAAATGCAGACTGATAATAACCAGACTGATGCACAAACCTTCGTAGTTTCTGTCACCAGTTCTATACGTACTTTTCCAAGTATTGTGTGATGACTGAAAAGAAAGTAAATGCCTATCTGGTTGAATAATTTTAGGAGATTCTAATGATGCCAAGATATCTAGCTGAACAATATGGGAGTGAGGACAATACATATCTCTATTTCTTGTCTCTGAAAATGGGCACTGCGAAGAAGGATTATATGGGGAAGAGAAAATCTCAGTATTTTATAATTCCATTCAAATTTTACCTCTACGGAAAAAACAGTGGGTGACTGTTCTAATGTTTTTGAAATGCCTTCTGAATTGTAATCCTTTATTGGTAAATTGGTTTCTCTTTAAACTTCAATGAAGAATGGGAATGCATTGTAACACTAGGATCTGCAGAGAGAACGTAGGGTGTAGACGTCCTGATTAGATGGGAAAAGGAAGTGAAAAAGAATCTTACTGGCACTGAATATGGCAGGAAGGAAAGATGCAGATGTAGAGGGATGTATATGCATGTAGATCTGTATATGATCCTCTGCCTCTCCCTCCACCTACCCTCTTCCCTTCACCCTTATCATGGGGTCATAGCCCAAGGGGAGGTGGTAATAAAAAACTTCTAGGGGAAGTCAGGAATACTGAGATCAGTGTTCCAGGCCCCAGATCTCTAGGACATCCCCAGGGTTTGGGAGCAAGCCTAGTACCCTTGGTGCCAGAGCACTGGCACACAGGCCGTCCTGGGAGGAGGCCAGATGGATGAACCAGAGGCCAACATGAGAACATTCAAAGCAGAGGAGACAGATACCTTATTAGCTGGCAGCTCAAAGTACCCAGAATATCAGACAGTCTTCATCAGGAAGATTGAGATGAATCACAGAATATTAAGATACTACTTTTTCCGGTGCGTGGCTTAAGTAAATTTATGAGCCCACTACTAAACCTATAAGGTATGGTGGGTGGGGAAAACCACATCAGAAGAGATGCAAGAAACTAGCCTGTCACTTTGACTGTCACCAATTTCTAGGAGACTTGAGTCCTGGAAGTTCTCTTGACTTCCCTGTGTGCCTCTCCCTACACACTAATGTTTTGTCCAGTATCTCAGTGTTTACATCTTTCTCCCCAGGTCAGTCTTAACACAAGAGATCAGATCAATGCCTAGAACTACAGAGATCCCAAATGTCAACTGGGTGGGAAGGAAGGAACCATTCCGGGACAAAGGGATTGCAGGTTTACTCTGGGTAGCTGTGTGTGAGCAGATAGAGAAATGCAGGCAATGGATTAACTAAAGGAAGCTCTTCCGGTTGCTTCTTCAGGATCCTATCAGACTTCTCACCATCACTTCCTCTCCAGTGGTGATCCCAGGATTGCTCCTCAGTGCCCACTGAAGGCACCCTTGTGGTTTGGTGTGGAGCTGATAGTTATAATTTTGGATGAGAGAATATTGAGCTTTCTGGATAAATGGTTTTCATCATTTTCTCCAGTATTTACAGGACTGTGCTTGCTGGTGCTGAATAAACAGACACAGGAGGGAGTGTCTGAGAGAAGAGTACATATTGTAACTGTTTGTTTGGGAAAAGTAATTTCCTCTATCAGTTCATTTCCATCAATTTTATCAATTCTCTTAAGTTGCCTAATCCAAATGATATGGCACATACTGAAGCAGAAATGGGAGTTACTTCAAATCTCTCCTAGTCCTCCATATCCCTGCACTTAAAAAACTCAGGCCAGGCTGGCTGGAGACTGAACTCCATTTCCATAGCTCTTGTTTGGGATTCAAGAGTCTATTGTGTTACCGACCTGTATGGAAAGGGGAAAAAAAGCCCATGTTCATCCCTTCAAGCTGTCTGTAGTCATTATGTGATGTGATGTCTTACCCAGGTTGTATAACAATATGTTGCACAGAGGTTGCTAACAGGAAAACAAGTGAAGATTCTCTATGCTGCTAGATTTCGTGAATATTCCCAGTACAAAAAAAAAAAAAAAAAAGGCATAGTAGAATCAGAAAATATATGATTCTGTTTCTTGACAGATTGATACCCAAAGCAGGTTTCACAGATATACTAATTTTAACAAATCCATCTTTGGAAATTTTTTATTTACAGAACTCACTGCTGCCTCCTTTTAATGTAATGAGATTTCATAATGAAGTCCAAATACAATCTGGTAGAGGAAGAGGGCATGTAACACTGATTCTAATAAGCTTGACCAAAATCAATAATGTTGTTAGTTTCCCCGAAACCAGCCTGCATTGGCTCACAGAGCCATGTTCTGCCTAGAGCACAATATTAGCGGTTTATATTATATCGGGCAGTTTCTTCCATTGTGGGAAAAAGAAACCGAAAAAATTAAGAAATGTTATTAAATGTGTCTTTGGGCTTTAAATGACCACAAATTTCTTTGCCTCTCTCTTTTAATGGGTTCCCAGCTTCTGTGGAAATAACTCGGCGGCGTTCGGTTTCCGCTCCTCTCGCGGTGCCTGTTCCCTCGGCGCCATCTTGCCAGCTCCTCTCCGGCTTTCAAGGCCTCGCAAGAGTGAGTTTCAAGGCGTACAAGGGTGTGGTGAGGAGGGCGCGGAGGGAGCCAAGTGTCGGGAAATCCCTGTCCGCGCCTCGGGGCTCAGCAGTAGAGACGTTCATTCACACTAAGGCAGTGTCTGGTTAAAATGCAAACGCCCGCGGCAGAGTTAGTGGGACTCCAAAGGAACAGGTAAGTTTTGACTGTGGCGTGCAGAGAGGTCTGGAGGTCCACATTTGCCCCACAAGAGAGGCTTGGCGGAGCGTGCCGAACGCCCAGGGAGGGTACGCGGCCCCGCGGGCCAGCTTAGCTGTGGCAGGAGAAATGGGCAGAAGGAGAAGAACGGGGAGTGGGAGTGAGGTGACTGATCTAGATAATGATACAGAGCACCTTATCTGTCAAGAAACTTCCCACGGCTTTGCATCTGTTATCGCGCAAAAACCTCATAAAATCCTATGGGGTGGATACTATTAGGATTTTTCTTTTCTTTTTTTCTTTTTTTTTCCGGTTAGGATTAACTTTGTGAGCAATCCTCCAGACCCTCTCTCTGGCTTTTCTCTGTGTAACCTTTTGCCTAGAAAGCTCATCCACCTGGTGTCAATTGTCAGCTCCTGCTGTTGACTTCCAAACGACCCCTCTCCTCTTGATCCAAGCTTCAGAGGCTCTGTGGAAAGAAACAACCAGTCAGAGAACTCTTGTCTGCTGTGCCCGGCCTTCTGATACGGTTAGTGAAATGAGGTTTGAATAGAAACCATATGACATAAGTCATAAAAAGGGCTGTGGGGCTTGGTGGACTCTGTGTTGGGGGTGACGGGCGCATATATCGGCTGATTCTTTGCTTGGACAGATCCCTCAAACTCTGCATCTTAATTAGAGCTGCCTAAATGGAATCATCCTCCTTTGCCCCCTACCCCTCCCCAAAGTTGACTCTCTGAATCACTGTTTTGGTGCATAGAGTTCACAGCCCTAAGCAATTGTCCTAGTTTTCCAGGTCCTAGTTATGCCTCGGAGACATATTAAGTTCTAACCTTGCCAGGTGGCATGACTGCGGGTATCTGAGAAAACTCATGTTCATAAAATTCGAGGAGGGCTTCTCCATCAGAGTTGTGATTCTGCTCCCCCAAGGCCAGTTCACCTGCCAAGGCCCGGCTCACATCTTATTCTTATCTGTGTTTTGGACTCCCAGAAAGCTTATATATTTGATGCATATGAAACAGCTGAAAATTGTTAGCTAACCTGTTCTGTGGACTTGATATGTCTCTCGAAAATATACTGCAAACTCCTTGACAAAGGGGACCACACCTTGCGTATTTTGAAGCAGTTAGAATGGAGTACTAGTGGGGGTACTCAAAAATTGCTTTTGGTTAATGGGCTGGTTAATGACAGAGAGTGGGGCTAGGATCCTAAACACAGCAGAATGAGCTCACCAATTCTGATGATCCCCATATATGCTGATTTATATTGGCACAAAGTAAACACATAAGAGAAGATATCTGGGTCCTGGACATTTCTCACAGTTGATCTGGCTCAAATTCAATTAAACTTAACACAGTGAAATGCCAGAAAGAGAGCAAAGCCAAATAGCCCAAGGGAACTTCATTTTAATTTTGTTTTTAAACCTAAAATCAAATCAACTGTTGCTGATTGAGTGCCTACTATGTACGAAGAAGTATGCACAAAGAAATAGATGTCTGAGAGGGCAGTCTTCTCTAAGCCCCAAACCTTTCAGGACAGAGCACTGGACTTAGAACACTGAGCACCATGTTCTGTTTCTGCCTCAAGATTCTGGAACAAATTATTTAAACTCTCTGAGCCAAGGTTTTGGTTTTTGTTTTTGTGCTATACTTGTACCTAAGAGGCGGGAGCAAAAAGAGCTATTTTGCTTCCTTGTGTAGCTTGAGAATTAAGGTACTTTGAGCTTAATTAAGCATCATTGGAGCTCAAAGTGAAACAATTCTATTTGATGCACCAAATTTTACTATTTTTAAGAAACTGTGCTAGACCCTGTGTTGTTTGACAATGCAAACTGTGACTCCTGGGGCTGTGGCAGCCATCATATGACCATGAAGACACAAGGTAAGCACAGTTCCTCTGTGCTATGAGAACAGCAGAGCAGAAAGACCGTGACAAAGGCTCACTCCTTAAAGACCTCATTCTTCCCTGGCGCCACTCTACACTGAAGCTTCTTATGGTGTGAGATATTTTTCCTTGCTGTTTTCAGGCATTTTGATTTGCCCAACCCCTGCCTTAACATGAGCTTAGAGAGCAGAAAAGAAAGAAAAAAATTCCTGCCTAGCATATTAATCCTCTTCTTTACTTAAAAAAAAAAATATATATATATACAAATACATATATAGAATTTTTAAAATAAGTTGTCATAATGATCAGATATTTCTCAGAAGTTTAGTATGAAAATTGGTGAGACACACGTGCCAAAACCCACTATAGAAGTATTAATAATTTCCTTTATTATCGTTCTCACCACCAGACTTCCTTCCTCTACTCTCCTCCCCATAACACTCCTTGCCTCAGATCTGCCCGTTGTCAGCACCTCGGTGTCAGGAAGGAAACACAACACTGCTTCTCTGAAGAACTGAGCCAGCAGGATGGAGAGAGCTAAATGCTGTCAGTTATATGGGCTAGTGAAGAGGGTTCGCTGCTTCCTTCACAATTTTGGAACCCTGTAGCTCTTCACCCTGTTTATGTAACAGATGCTAAAAAGAAAAGAGATGTCAGCTTTGAAAGCAGAAACCCGTACTAACCAACTCTGAAGTGAGAACTCTAATGAAAGCCAAAAATAACAAAGTTCTCTCCTCCGTGACAAGAAAGGGGTATTAAAAATTCAGGCAACCTGAAATAATCCATTCAAAATGGCATAAATCTTCACCATATTCCAGAATATAACTTTTTCTGCGCTCATTTGGGTGTGATGTTGATGGAGAGCAAAATGGACACTATCTATAAACCAATGATAGGGAAATATGAGTAGCAAAATTCAAAACTGATTGATAGACCAGTGGAACAGTCTTTATTTTCAGTGAAAGCCATAAACGGTATAACTTTAGAGTAAAATGTGCCATTTCAGTGGGGCACCTTCATGTTTTTTATTACCGCACATATTCATAAGGTCTAAGTCCCACCCCCCCAAATGAGACTCACAAAGATCCAGAGTTAAACACATGAGTATCTATAGACACATGGGGATATAAAAATACATCAATTTTATTTAGAATGTCCTACAGAATTTCTTTTCAAAAGAATATACTTAGAACTTATATTTAGATAACCATCACTCAACAATAATGTTTTTAGATTGCTAATATATAAAAACATTGCAAGGAACTCTTTTTTGTCAGTGACTTAGGGGTGTTTGCTATTGGCTTTTACAGATAAGTTCATGAGGAACAGTGAAGATACATGAAGTTCCATTGCTTCTCCCTTTTGCCCTTCTGGTCCAAGTTAATGAAAAGGGCCAAAGTTCTTTAGTTAAAGTTTGAGAATAATGTTTGGGTAATATGTGTGAAATATTTGTCGCTTCCCCAGGAATTAAGCTTCAGTCACAGCAGGCTGCCAAATTAACGTTAATATTTAAATACATACTAAGATGGTTCCAGAAATAATATCTAACTACATAAGGAGATCGCTGCTTAGAATTTTTGGAGTACATCTATGAAATCAAGGTTTGTTGAACTTTGTGTCTCCTGGGAAAAAAGTTCCCGTGGGGGCAGCAGAGCTACCGTTCTTAAAAGCACCACTTCTACCCATTCAAAGATTTCAAGTGTGTATGATTGGCACTGTTGTGTTTTGGAATCCTGCTTCAGTGAGCAGAAGTGTTAGTGTTAGGAAAGTCAGAAAAGTTCCTTTCATTCAGAAGTGTGAAAACAACCGTGCGGATTTGTTTTAATAGACCCATTCTGGATGCTGAGAGAGGTCTTTGAACTGGATATTGATATTTCCATTGAAGCTAAAGGGATTGGAACTGTTCACTGGGATAAATAGAAGATATTATGTCATGATAACAACAACAAAAATAAAAACTGGGGCTTCTCATTACGGCAGCTTGTAAGTATGGTTATTCATCATACGGGAAAGACCATCATGCACAGCTGGAGTGCACTGGTTACTAGTGCCCTCTGCTGGAATGAATAAGCATTTCAAGTACCACCCAGGCTATGGCTGAGCTAGTTCTCCCTTGTTGTAAGCAATATGGATGGATCCATATTTCTTCCATTTCAGATGCTGTTGTTGTAGAACACATAATGCCTAACATCACCCCAAGGAAGAAAAATATCTTTCCAAATCAAAGACAGGATGCAGAGACTCATCCCTACTATGTGATCCCATTAGGAATAATGGCTTGCTATTAGCTTAACCTCTGATGCATTCCTTCTCTGATCTTCCTGCATTCTTTCTTCTTTTAAACAAACTATATCATTAAATTCCTTATCCTTAAATTTGTCCCATGGTGACATTCCCTTCTACTTTTCTTTATCTGTCTTGGCATATTACCTAAAACAGTTCTTTACAAATCATCTATTTTATATACTTTTTGGTTGTATAATGCATCAATATTGTGTCATTTCAAATGTAGACGGTAGCTATGACATTGTTCACCTCAAAAGGCTCCAGTTTATCATAAATGATCAGTAACAGGGAGTGCGAAATCAAAGTTAGTGAAACATGAAAGACCTCCTCCTGGTGTCAAATCCTTTAAAGCCAGTTCGGACCAGCAGTCCAGCAGTAGGAAACCCAGCGGTGGAGGTGTGCCAGGGCTTGTGTGAACAGTTCACCGTTATTCACATCCCCGGAGTTGGATTGTTGAATGGAAGGTTCAAATGTGTCTCCTCAACTCAAAGCAAAACTAACCTGAAAACATAAATTGGCCCATTTGGGCTTCAAACTTGACCCAAATGTACAAAGGGGGGTTCACAAACTTCAGGGAACCTGATTCAACCTTTTAGTTTGTTAAGAAACCCAGAAGAGATGGTCTTTATAGTTATCAAAGGTCTGCACATTACCTCATCAATGGAAGTGCACTGTTAATAGAAGCCATCCCCCCACATGTCAGGGGCACCAACCCACTGTGCCTCAGAAGTCCCCAGATGTTCTCGGATGGTGCCAACCTTTTCGTTAGGCTACGTTTTCATTCTCTCTGGTTAAAATGCGATGAACAGAGTATCGGTTACTTCAGTGAAATAAATAGCTAATGCTGGAAATGAAATCCTGATGATGTACATAGAAATAGAAACTGCACATATCAAGATATCATATCATCACCCAATTTATAACAATAATTTTAAAAACATAGAGCGAGGACACTAAAATATATTTGCATCGTACTTTTCCTGGCTACATTTCAGAATGTTTGAAAAATGGCCTATGGTCCTGCCATATCGGCTAAATGGTCTCCTAAGTGTCAGCACCTTCAATGCCATTTGGCTTCTAAAATAGCTAATGTGCCTGAGGCTTCTCAAACATCACTTATATTTTTCCTGGGGGTTTGTTTTCCTCTATTCAGGGACAGAATTTTTTAATGTGTAATGCGTAGGCAATCCTAATACCATTGTTCTATTTCTCATACTTGGCTCCTTTCTTGCCTTTTGTCATATCTGATATTGCTTTAATATGCAGAAATCAGACAAAAATGTCAAAAGAAGAAAGCATCAGCAGAGGCTGAGTATAAATTGAAATATTTCATGTCTATAGTAAAAGAAAACTTTAATTTTAAAAATGCCAGAAATGGTTCAGTCAGTGTGAAAATGAAGATGTCATGGCTAAATAGGAATTTTCGGTCCCTTAGCTGTCAATAATTAATAGATTATTTACACTGGCACACTCACATTTCCCAGCTTCAAGATTCCATTTACACTTTGATCCTTTGCTCAGCAGCAAATTTAACATCATTGTGACCTTCTTCTGCCCAACACCATCCGCCCATCAGACAGGGAGAGAGCATCATCTGATATGTGCATTTATTAAGGCAGCAAGCTCCAAATATTGGAAAAATGACACATGCCAGTGTTTCCTATAATAAACTGGAAGAGAAACAGATTGTTCTTAAGGAAAAAATCAATTAGCAAACCCTCTCTGCAATGCTTTTCTTAGGAGCCAAGATATTTGCGTCCTAGGGTGCAAGTATTGCTCTTAAAAGATTGTTCCTAATTTAAATCCTGCAGAATTGATAGCAAGTGTGCAATAGTTATATAACGGTTCTAGTCATACAGATGAAATTCTAATGCCAAAGATTCACAGTGCCTTCGTTCACTACATTGCAAACAGTAGTTTAAAATAATTAAAGTATCATTAACATCACGATCCCAGAAAACCCTGAGTTGTATTTAAAAATTACACATTTAATGAAGACTATATTTTAAAAAAAGAAAATGAGAACTAAAATCATGCCCCAAAAAGGATATTATGAAAGTCCATGTATCATATTAATGGGGGGGAAAAAAGTCAGCATGGAACCACTGAATCTTAAAACTACTTAGTAATCAACATGATGATATTTGGTTCAGATTCATAAGACTGTTAGTGTGGAAAATCATTTTGAAACTGATTTGTCCTTTGATGTTGACTCCGGTTTGCGTATTAAAATATTTGAACCAGGCCAAAATGATGTGGAGCTCCAATATGCAGTAAAGATAGAAATAGCAGTGAGAAATACACAGTGCAGCTGCTATGCAAACAAGATGTCAAGTATTATTTGTGGATTTCCTTACTAGAAAACGGTCGTGTAGATAATGTGTCAACATTTGCATTAATGATAATGCTATTAATGATGAAACTGCAGGAGAAAGCTCTGGGTGCCACATTTCAGCTCAGGATGTGTATGCGTGCTGGAGGAGGTGTATCATACCTCTAAAAACAAAAGCATCAATATTATAAATATGTCACAATTATGGCATTCATTGTGAGTAAGAAAACACCATCCTTCCTGCCAGTTGCCTCTTTATAGGTCGTATTTATTCTGACTCACAAAGAGAACAAAGTTGGGTTTTTTTTGTATTTATTTTAATTTTTTTTTTTTTATTAAGGTTCTGTGGGGTTGAAATGATACCTATACTGCTTTTGTGTCGATTTGGAAATTCTAAGCTCTTTTCAGCTGCTCCCCATTAAGACCAGTCAGCAGGCTAACGCTGCTTTTGCTTCTCTTGAAAGGTTCTACAGCTATTTCTTAGTGCCGGATTTATTTTCACTCTTTCAGTCTTTAGCATCTAACCAATAGTTAAGATAATAATAATAGCTAGAATGTATGGAGGGCTTTTATTTTGATGGAAGTATTTTCATATCTGTTATTATTAAATCATGAAAACTTAGGTCTTGAAAAGAATTCAAGGAGTTCTCTGGTCTATTTCCCATCTAGAGGTTCACTCTCATTTGATATCATCCTGAAGAGTTGAAAGTACGTTTTACCTAAGAAATGAATGGCTAGTCATAGATCATCTCCAAGGCCCCCTTTATCGCTATGATGTTTTTTAAATCTGTGATTCTTATGTAAACTTCCAAACAAGATACCTCCCAAAAAGATCTTTGAGAAGCCCATCCGGGTAATATAACAGATTGCACAAACAGAAAGCAGAAAGTTTTTCCATTGATCTATCATCTATGCCTAGTCTAGAAATACATAAATGTGTTTAATCACTACATTAGTTATGAAGCCAAGTGTGGATGTTAGACCGTTCCAGACCAAAAAGTATTTTCTTCCAACACGATAGAAACATGGGACTATCACTTGATCTCATTTACTTTTATCTCCGAAGCTGTGTACTTACTGGTCCTCTTTCTGGTGTGACTATGACCCACAGAGGTCAGAAGACACAGTAAATTTTGTTTAATCCAGGCTTTCCCCCCACCCTGCTCGGAGCACATATTTTTATTCATGTGGTAGGTACTTGATGTCCCAGCAGATTATATCGTTCACGCACTACCAAAGCACAGTGATTTCCTTTGCAAAATTCCTTGGCAGGAAACACCACCAAATGCCAACCTAGTCCCAGAAATAACTGCATATTGGACTATATGAAATATTCTACACGATATACCTTAACTGTGCTTAAAGAAATGGTGATGTCAAGGAAATCACAATGTATGAATGAAATTTGAAGCTTCGGATAACTTTCTACCACAAGTTTCCCTCCATATGGCAATAATCTTGGTGGGGAAATTATCACTGTGTTTTTAAAAAGACATCAACTGCTATCTCTCTGGAAGATATTCTTTGCCTTGGAGGCAGAAAGATGAATGGCTAGTAATATTCTTTCTTATTAACCTGTTTCACAACACAAAATTATCTTTTTATCAGTGATCTATGTATTATACAGGATTCTACCCTCATGCAAGAAACCCTTAGTGTTTCGAGATGACTAGAGATAAAGAGAAGAAAAATATTGCATACAATTGATTTATTACCAGGCTACTCTACAATATTTAGACAACCAAAATAAACTTGAAAAGCATTCCATTTGTGACAAGGGCCAATAGAAAGGTAGGGAATTTCAACCAGAAGTGAATTTTCAGCTTGAGCTACGACCTCTGAAGAAATGAGATTTGTAAAGTAAATGCTAATAGAGCCTCCTCCGTGGCAGCTGGGACATGCTGCTATGAAAACACAGAATAACAAGCATCTTTTGGCTTCTTCAGTTTAGTTTTAATTACTGCAGAACAGCTTTCTCCTGATTCTCTAGTCTTGCCTCTGTCCATACTCCACCTGGAACCTGGATTCTTTGAAGTTTATGTGTTCACAGTATAAGTTCACTCTTGGAAGCCTCTGTTTTGTGAGATTTTTAAAAATCTCTATTTGCAGCTGGATGAATGCAATTCCCTTCTCCCCTTCCCATTCACTTCTTTAAATTCTACCCAGAGAAACACATAGAGGTGTGTTCGGGACACTGTGGTCAAAAATCACAGTTGGCAAGATGACCGCCTAAGGAGGCTCACGTTCTTACCCAAAACAAACCAATGTTAAAGTTGATATATTTGTACCTGCAAGAAGTCTTCAGCCATTCTGCACTGTAAACACCCTTAGACATGTAGTACTACTTTTATTAGTTAACTTCTTTTTTTAAAATTTTTTAAAGATTTTATTTATTTGACAGAGATCACAAGTAGGCAGAGAGGCAGGCAGAGAGAGGAAGGGAAGCAGGCTCCCCACTGAGCAGAGAGCCCGATGTGGGGCTCGATCCCAGGACCCTGAGATCATGACCCAAGCTGAAGGCAGAGGCTTAACCCACTGAGCCACCCAGGTGCCCCTATTAGTTAACTTCTTTCCCTGAAAAGTTCTTTTCCCCAAACCTTTCAGTTTTCCTCAATACTCTTTTCAACTGTCCTCCATAGATTTTTATTCTTTATATCCTCTATACCAGTGGTTCTCAAAGTGTGGAATGTAGAACATGGGGAGTCCCTCAGAGTTTTCTGGGATATTTGCAAGGCATGAACTATCTCCGTGATAATACTAAGATATTATTTGCTTTTTTCATTGTGTTGACAGTTTGCAGTAATGGTGTAAAAGCAGTGGGGGTAAGATTCCTGATGCCTTAGCAAAATCGAGGCAATAACATTCAGCAGTACAATATAGGCATGTTACTCAGCTGCCATGGGGTCACAGTTAAAAAAAAACACACAACACTCCAGGTTCATTAGTAATGCCCTTTATGAAACAGTAAAAATTAATTTTATTGAAACTTGACTTTTACATATAATATTTAATAATCCAGATAATAAAATGGGAAGTGGATACGAAGCACTTTGGCTGCATATGGAAGTGCAAGTTTGTCTCAAGAAGAAGCACTTTTTGGAGCCCCTGGGTGGCTCAGTTGGTCAAGCATCTGCCTTCAGCTCAGGTCATGATCTCAGGATCCTGGGATCAAGCCCCATTTTGGGCTCCCAGCTCATGGGGAGCCTGTTTCTCCCTCTCCTTCCCGTTCATGCTCTCTCTCACTATCTCTCTCTCTCTCTCTCTTTCTCAGATGAGTAAATAAAATCTTAAAAAAAAAAAAAAAAGGCACATTTGCAGTTGCTTGGGTTGTGAGCTGAACAAGCCACTTTGTACAACATTTTTTTTTTTTAAGATTTTATTTAGTTATTAGAGGGAGATCACAAGTAGAGAGAGAGGGGGAAGCAGGCTCCCTGCCGAGCAGAGAGCCCGATGTGGGGCTCGATCCCAGGACCCTGAGACCATGACCTGAGCCGAAGGCAGAGGCTTAACCCACTGAGCCACCCAGGTGCCCCTAACATTATTTTTACTTGAAAGAATGACTGACCATGATTACTCCATCTGGTGTATTTGGAGGATATTTTCTCAAAATCAAATGAAGTGAACCTATCTTAAAAAGAAAAAAAAAAGTAACTGATGGTGCTTGTGCATTGATAAAATTAAAGATTGCACATGAGAACTGGCATTTGGGAGAAATTGTATCCCCAGTGATGAGCTTGACAGCTTCCTAATGCTTAAAGACCTTAGGATGAGATTGATGGTAATATTAATGAATGCAGTTTTTTAATACTGTGTAATGAAATGTGTCAACATTCGGAAGATCTTTATAACTTAGTGAGCTTGTATTTCCAAATGACCATTGCAGATTTTTATAAAAATCATGCAAGGACAAAAGATCCACTAAAAATACGAAGAAAACGAATGGATTTTCATGTAACAGGGTCTAAAAAGTTCTTTATATGGTTTCAAGTTTCTCATTTCAAGTAACCTTTAGGAAACAACTACTTTCCAAGTTTTGGTATAGTATCAAAGAAGAATGTCCACAATGATCCTAAGAGACTATTAAAGTCTTTCTCCCTTTTCCACTACATGCTTATGTGAGAACAGATTTTCTTCATATGCTTAAACCAAGATAACATATCCCAATAGATTAAAAACAGAAACAAACCTGAGAATCCAGCTGTCTTCTATTAAGCCAGACATTAAAGAAATTTACAAAACTGTAAATAATGCCATTCATGTTGCTAATTTTTTGCTTGAAAAATACAGTTACATTTTATGACAACTTTTATGTTAACATGTAATGGGGTTTGTTACTATAACTTTTTAAGTAATAGACAATCTTTCTTAATTTCTCAGTTTTAATTTCTAATATGATAAGTGAAAATTGATACAATCCACATAAACAAAAACTTGGGGGAGGGGTGGGTTCCTCAATAAGTTTAAAACCTGTAAAGAGGTGCTGAGACCAGAAAGTTTGAAAACAAATGATCCATACTTACTCACTACCATTATATACTGGTAGGCTTATTACCCAACTTGCCTTCCTTTTGATCACGAGTCCCTAACCTGGGGTCCCATTAGGGTTTTGGAATTCACCTTGACATTTCACAGAACTTCACATAGGTATGTTTTTTTCCCTGGAGCAAGGGTCATGGATTTTATAATATTCTCTACAGGTCACTAGGAACCACTGCTTTCAGTGAAAATCAGGGAACATATCTTCTCTAAACTTTCCCCAGACACTGTGGCACCCAGGATCTCCAGCATAAAAGTCACTGGGTCCCTGTGTTGACAATGAGCAACCTGATTCAACCAATTAAGCATTAAATTAATCTATTTATTCTTTCCATACAGAATCCCATGCCAGGAGCTAGAGGTAAGGAAAGGGCAAAGTAAATAGGATACAGCTCCAATCACAGGTATCTCTTCCCTTGCTTTCCTTCACTTTCCTACTCCCATTCCTCAAGATGGCTTAGATGCCCTTCCCATTGCTTATCTAATTCTGTCTCAACATGTCCATCTCTGCACTTGCCACAGAGCAGTATAGTTTCATGCTTATCTCCCTTGCTAGACTGTGAGCCTCTGGAGAGCAGGGACTATGTTTACTCATTTTTGCATTCACTGATCCAGACACAGGGCCTGGGATATAACAAATGCTCAGTTACTATCATTTTTAATGCAGTCAATTTACAGTCTGAAAGAAGGATCTAGAACATCAGTAACTTTCATAGTGATGTAAACAGCATGACATAGTAGTGGTTAAGAGCATGGCCCCTGGATCCATACATCTTGTATTCAAAGCCAGGTTTCTGCCACTTAATACTGAGTGACCTTGGGGGCACCTGTGGCTCAGTCAGTTAAGTGGCCAACTCTTGATTTTGGCTCAGGTCATAATCTCAGGGTTGTGAGATGGAGCCCAGCCTGGCTCTGTGCTCAGCAGGGAGTCTCATTCTTTCTTTCCCTCTGCCTCTGCTCCACCCCCCACCCTGCATGCTTGTTCTCTCTCTCTCTCTCTTTCTTTAATAAATAAATAAAATCTTTAAAAAAATACTGAATGACCACAGGCAAACTACTCATCCTCTCTGTGGTTCAGTTTCCTCATCTATAAAATAGGACTAATTATAGTTTCTACCTCAAGGCACTGTTATGAGATAACTGTTAAAAGATTAAATGACGTTAAGTGTCGTCCAGTGCTTGGCACAGTGCCAGCCCAAGGTGGTGCGCTCTAGGTAAAGAGGATGAAGTCATCCATACCTGACTAAATATGAAAAAACTTTAATGGGGGGCAGCAACAGCAACTGAGTAAAATGTGTTTTATTCCAGTATCATTTTAATTATCATGAACATGCTTACGCTTGTTTGAGGATAAATTTATAAAAGTCAATATCAAGGTAGCAATCAGGGCTTCATCAACTTTTCATTTTATACCCAGTTAATCTCTGATAACTTTTCTCTTCGAGTGACACACTGTAGCATTGTAAGGCATCATGCAGTATTAAATGCTATGCACAAATAGGTACCTAATGGTGGGTTTAAGGATGTTGCACAGTCCAAGTTCTTTCATTTTCCTGATTATAACTGCATTTGCATAATGTATGAATTCAAACATTATTGCTGTTAAATAATGCATAAATATTCTCCCATGCCGAAATATGTCTATTTCCTCTTCATGAATTCTGTTGAGTGTATCGTTCAGCTGTTGTTCTATTTAAAATGTACTTAGAGATCTGCATACATCAGAACTATGACTGGGGGAAATGTCGTAGCCAGAAGAATGAAACTACTCAGAACTGTAAATGAAGTATACATTATTAAATGAGGCAGGTTTCCCCTCTTCAGGGTGCATTCTCCTCAGAATCTAATGTTTAGTATGTTAGAAATGGCAAATTCATCCTTGATCACCTGATAATCAGAAGGGATTTGCATGTCTAATAAGACTTTCCTGGAAGGTCTCAGATAGAAAAAAATTCTTTGTTTTGTTTGGTTTCTCCAAACCTAAATATAAATATGAACATGATCTTCAGAGATTTTCTTGCACACTAGGAAATACTATCTAAATTATTAGAGGCAATGATAATTGGTATGAATTCCCATTTCCACTTTACAGCTTTAAATATTCCATTTAATGCACTCTCAATGATTCTCTTATGGAAACCACAGCTGCTTCTTTGTTTTATAAAATATATGTTTAAAACAAAATACGAGTGTTTATTTCTAACTATATCATCTCCTTTTCTTTTCCAAATAGATGACTTGCATTTTAAATTTCCTTTCACTTATAAAAGAGATATAATGTAGAACTTAGTTTAGAATCTCATGCAGTAGATTCTCTTGTCTTTGTCTATTTTCCATTTGCTGCAAGTATGAAATAATCAAGTGATCAAAACAGACCACATTTTATTTTATTTAAAGATTTTATTTATTTATTTGATAGAGATCACAAGTAGGCAGAGAGGCAGAGAGAGAGGAGGAAGCAGGCTGTCCGCAGAGCAGAGAGCCCGACGCGGGGCTCGATCCCAGGACCCTGGGATCATGACCCGAGCCGAAGGCAGCAGCTTTAACCCACTGAGCCACCCAGGCACCCCACATTTAAAAAAATTAATTTTATCTTATGATTGGCCATTATGATGCCAAAAGATGTCTATCCTCATATTACGATTGCCGTGATGTTACTTATACATATGGAATCACATCCACATATGGAAGAGAGCCTCTTTTCTCTGTCAAATGGATTTTCTGTCACTTCCCTGTTCTATCCTCTACTTAGTACTGCTGATAAAACAGTGTCATGCATTCAGATGTCTAATAAAAAAAGGATATGCCCTTAAAGGTATGCATTTTTAATTCTAAGGGTTTCATTATAAGCAAAAGATAGCTCTGAAATAAATCACATGAACTTCAATGGGAAATACCAAAATATTTTTATTCTCAAATTGAATATACCTGTACAATAAACAAAATAAAATGAGCTGTGACACTGCATGTCAGTTTCACACACGGAGCTCCCAAACTAATATTTGCTAAAGAAATCAACTTCATATACCACAGGGCTATTCATTAAATCTTTTCTACTTTGCCATGGAACATATGCAATGGAGCCATCAAAGCATGAGGCAAGAGCTCAGAGCTCTAGTGCTGGGCACCTCAGATTCAGAAAGTGCAAATTCTTCATACAAAAACATGAACCAAATTTGCTTCTTTTTCAATCTCCTTAATGAGCAATTCTAAAGCCCCCCAGGAGCAATTGATTAAAAAAAAATAATAATCAATAGGAAGCAGTCTACCAGGCCTAGAGATCCAAGGATCATCTGTTGGAGAATCATGGCTACATTTGAGAGCTTTGGGCTCTTGTTCATTTCTCTTTACAGTTTATATGCCTAGAGGATATGTTACCTACCTCAATCCTAAAAAGTCAAAGGAGCTTCCAAAAGCAAAATGCCTAAATGTTTTATTGTCTTCAATGGGAAGAAAGTTTATGAGAGCTTCAATCCAAACTCTGATTTTTTAAATCCAACATTTGTCACTTTTCCCCTAGTATTAAAATGAGAAATAACAGATAAAACCCAGGGTGAAGACTGCAAGAGAAAGAAATTTGAGAAGCTGCTCGGATGTAAGTAGCCACTCTTGGAGCTAAATGGGGAAAGGGCAACAGAGAAACTGCAGAACAGAGCTCCCTCCAGGTGTACCCCCCTGGGGGGGGGGGGCACTGCAAGGGTCGTAAACTCCAATCTTAACTCCAGGGGAAGAGCAGACCCAAGATTCATCACTCCTCACCATCACCTGACAACCCCAAGCCTTATATTGCCAAAAGTGTTCTGACATAAGCTGGTTTTTACTTTGATCAACTAAGAGCTTGCTTCAACCAAACCAAATACTTAGGATTTTCAAGAGCATGCTTGTTGTCCTTCCTGAAGCATGTTAAGTAGTATAAATAAAGATGAAACTCAAATTGTATCTATGACACCAAAGTGTCTTCACTAGCCCATATAACTGACAGCACTTAGCTCTCTCTCCATCCTGCTGGCTCAGTTCTGCAGAGAAGCAGTGTTGTGTTTCCTTCCTGACAACGAGGTGCTGACAACGGGCAGATCTGAGGCAAGGAGTGTTATGGGGAGGAGAGCAGAGAAAGGAAGTATGGCAACCCTGGGGAATTTTGCAATTTTTGTATATCTTACCAGCTGGGTATTTCCACAATCTTTAGAGTATTTTGTGGATCTCCCCACAACCATTCAACTTGATTTTTCTGTACTTGCACAATCCCTCAACCAAAAGAGTGTATTAGTATGGAAAACCTTGTGAAAGGCACTAAATTTTTTTGAGGTGCTAGAAAAGCACACATTACTTGGGGTCTATTGATTGCAAAATTACTCTATGAGGTCTGCATAGTACGTCTGGCCCTAATGTTGTCCCAATTGCCTGCGCTGACAAGTATTCCTGACTCAAGGTCTTGGGAAGATCAAAGCTCTCGTGACCCTTGCTCTCATCATGGTATCTCCCCTCTATCCCCTGTAGGTCCCATCTCTAGCTCCCACTCATTTAGGCAGTTTCTCTAAGGCTGAGACAAAGGAGTGTTTAATCAGAAATTGTATTAACTAATTGGTGAAGCCTATTATAAAAATCCCCCTAATTACTCCGTAGTGGCAAGAAAAAGGGCCTGTCAAGAACGTATCAACATTACAACTGTGACAGCAAAAAGCAACATTTGGAAGACCTCCTCCCCTGGGCCTTTTCTTTGATTTCTGCCTTTAATACTGATAAGAAGTGACAGTAGTTGGATAAAACAATCAAAACTTGAGTTGAAGAGCTTATAAACCTTCTGACACTTCAATAAACCAAAAGCCGATATGAAACTAGCAAAACGGTTTTATTTTAACTCTGGCTAGCCATACACCACAGACATGACATCCATTTGCAGAGCTCCGAGCTATCTCCTTGATATAATATTTTACTAACTCTCATTTCACATCTTTTAAATAAGAAATAAATGCTAAATTCTACCAAGAGAAATAAAATCTTTTATAATCTTTTAGACAGTTGTTGTCATCCCTCAGGAGAGCTTTATGCCTGCTGCTAAATGTCTACAAATCAATATTTAATATTTTGAAACATGAAGTCTTAATTATCCATCTCCCCTTTAAGCGTGAAACCCTCACTGAGTGAAAATAAAACCATTTGTTGGCTGATGGATTGATTGCCACTTATTAGCACTTTTTTGATCTGCAGGTCAGATTACAAGGCTCCATTCCAAACACATACCATGCCTTATCATTTATGCCTGGATGTATGAGTGAGTAGAGCAGAATATGTTAACTTGGGGCTGTGTGAAGATCTTTTTCACTCTGCTTCATTGAACTAACACTGACAAATTAAAAAAGAGAAAAGAAATGATCTTCTGGTCTTAACTATTATTTATATCCCAGATAGACTTTTTACTCTTAGGTACAATAATAAGGCACAGTCTCAGATGCTATGTACAAGTCAGAATGGTTATGTATCTCACTCCCTACCAAAGAAGAAGGGAAACTGTATGATTCTGGTCAATTGTGCAATACCACAGAAGCTCTAATTACACAAAATGGGGGAAAAAAAATCCATGGGCTTTTCTGGAACTTTAACCTCTCCTCGCTTGGCCAGAAGTCTTTTTTTTTTTTTTTTAAAGATTCTTATTTATTTATTTGACAGACAGAGATCATAAGTAGGCAGAGGCAGGCAGAGGGAGAGAGAGGGAGGAGGAAGCACTTTCCCTGCTGAGCAGAGAGCCTGATGCAGGGCTCGATCCCAGGACCCCGAGATCATGACCTGAGCCGAAAGCAGAGGCTTTAATCCACTGAGCCACCCAGGTGCCCTGGTCAGAAGTCTTAATCACAGGAAGAGAGCTGAACCCAGAGCAGGGAGGTCTTGTGCCTCTAGGAACAAAGAGATCACAACCAGATTGGTAATAACTTGTTTTTTTGTTTGTTTGTTTGTTTTTCCTGGATGTGTTTGTCCAGAACGAAGGAGGAGCTTCCTGAAATGGGATACATGGCAAAGTGGGAAAAAGATGTGTCCATGTTCTGGAAACTGTGAATGTGACCTTATTTGGAAAAAGGAATTTTGTAGATGTATTTATTTGAAGAACTCAAGATGAGATCATCCTAGATTATCTTGGTGGGCCCTAAATCCAATGACAAGAGTCCTATTAAGAGACACACTGAGGGGACGCCTGGATGGCTCGAGTTGGTTAAGCAGCTGCCTTCGGCTCAGGTCATGATCCCAGTGTTCTGGGATCGAGTCCCACATCGGGCTCCTTGCTGCTCTGTCTGCCTGTGCTCGCCCTCTCTCTCTCTCTCTGACAAATAAATAAATAAAATCTTTAAAAGAAAAAAAAAAGAGGCACACTGAGAAGATACACACGAGGGAAAGGAGGAAAAGGCCATGTGAAGACAGAGACAGAGATTGAAGCTATAGAGCCACAAGCCAAAGAATGCCTAGAGCCACCAGTGGAAGGAGGTAAGAAAGGAGTCCCCTCAGAGCCTCCAGGGAGGATATCGCCCAGCTGACATCTTGACTTCAGACCTGTGGCCTCCAGAACCTGGATGCAATAAATTTTTATTGTTGTAAGCCCCTGAGTTTGTGGTTATTTGTTATGGAAACCCTAGGAAGCTAATACACATGGCATGAATATAAAATGACTTAATGGGTTGCTTCTGAGTTAAGCAGGTATAGTGACAAATAGATGTGTGGCTTTGTCCTAAATACAGCCAAAATGAGAGTTTGGGGACTGTTTAAAGCTCTTTCTCAACTTCTTCCTTGTTTATCTTGCTCTGGGTACTGTTAACACTTTTTAGTCATTTCTCTAAGTACACTGCATGCCTCCAACTGCAGAATGGTGGGATTGTGTAGTTTCAGGTATGCACAGCAGCTCTTGCCACTTACGTTAATCATCAGGTAATCAACTCTGAGCATGCATTCTCTGCCTGCATTCTACTTAAAATAAAGAGATAATAATACCTCCTGACAAAGTTGTTGGAAGATTACAGACATACTTGCAAAGTGTTTAATATGGTACCTGGACTATTGTTAGAGCCCAATGAAGAGTGGCAATTATTACCTCGCCAGGTATTGTGAAGGTTAAATAACAACACATAAGCCTCCTGACACCAAGGAAGCATTTCATAAATGCTACTATAGCTATTATCATTATATATTTTGCTCCCTGGAGTTTCCATCATCACAAATTGGCAATCACAGGCTAAAATCCTTTGGTAGCTGCCCTTGCCCTGGGGTCAAGATCCCAAACCTCTAATATAATCCCCCAGCCTTAAACAGTGTGGTCTGCATAATAGCCCAGTGTATTGTTGTATCCTGTGCCACATTCTAGTGTTTATCCTGATCCAGTCCCCCACACCCCCACTTGCTTCCACTTGGCTCCTGAGGGGAGTGCCCTTCCACCTTTTTGCCTTTGCACTCCTGAAACACTCTCATCCTGCTCCCAGCTAAATCTTATTCATCCTTCAACTCCCAGGTAAGATGCCACTTTCTTACAGAGAATTCTCTGACCTTTGTCTCATAGGTCCTATATTTACTTTCATCATACTTACTCCTCTTCATAATTACTTATTCACTTGTGTGATTATCTGTTAAAGCTTGTCTTGCTCACCAGGCCATGTGGCAAGGATAATACTTTTAAGACACTAACTAATACATTTTCACCCTAGTTTCATTGTTAGTTGCAAATTATTCCATGGCTGTCATAAGAACAATCATGCCTGACATATTCAAATCATGGATTCTTTTTTTTTTTAATTAATGTAGGGAGAGATATTCTTTCTTCCATCATGGGTAAATAGGAGACTTGGTGCATAGCAAGAAAAGGAGAATTAAAATAGGAAAGTTCATGCACAGGAAATGGGAAGTCCAGTTTTTCTGTCCCAATAAACTGTGCAAAGGGAAAAGAGAGAAAAGAGCCAAGAAATCCTATGTGTAAGTCTTCAACATTCTGCTTTGGGAGTTGTTTCAGTTGGCTAGGGCTGCCATAACAAATAGCACAGTATGGGTAGCTTAAACAAAAGGAATTTATTTTCTCACTGCCCTAGAGGTCCAAGATTCAGGTGTTAAACAGCTTTAGTCTCTTCTGAGACCTCTCTCCTTGGCTTGCCGGCGACTGCCTTCTCTCTGTATCTTCACATGGCCCTTCCTTTGTGTGCATACTCTTGGTGTCTTTCAACCCTAAACAGGAGTAGAATCTTCAAGATGTCAGGAATGATAGAAATATATTGCTTAAGTCTGAAAAATCCCAGTAATGCCAGGTGGGAGAGAAGGGAGCTGGTGGTATGTTTTCTAGGCATCACTTGGGCAGGCTAGGAACAACAGTGTAACACTGGTCAAGGAGGCAGCTGGAATGACAGAGACAGTTCTTCTGGCTCCATAGAGCCCACAGATGACATGCAGGTGTCCTGTGTGCCCCAGGGAGCATGTGTGAATTTGTCACTGGGAGCAGTGACCCATCATGGCCAAACCAGAATCAGAGAGAAATGGCTGACTCGAAGGACAGACTTCACCAGCCAGCCCAAAAAGTCAAACCGCCCTGGTTGTGTCACATCAGCTGAGATTGACCTGAAAGACACCATGTGATTTTGACCCCCCTTCATTTCCACAGCTTAAGGCTGCCTAAGCAAGCCCTCTGAAGGCAGATGACAGTGTGGAAAAGAGCAGGTAGGACAAAAAATCTGAAAGAATAACAAGCTGCAAAAAGATTGAGCTGTGTGAAACAGACTATCTAATTTAGCCTTAATGAGGAAATGAAAATTCTGAATTTAGTAAAGATTTAGCCCACAGAAACCTAAATGATTGGGATTGAGAATGATAAGATGGGATATTAATTGGTAAGTTTATATTTTCCCGTTATCCAGTGGGATGAGAATCATAAGGAAGATTAGATGTGCTATAAAAAAAAAAAAAGCTACTTTTTTTCTGTACACCAAAACAGTAATATAATAACTGTATTAAATGTAGACATCATTCTAAGTATAAACTCCAGGAGGACAGGGAACTGGTTCTTGGGTGTACTTTGCAAAGAGTTGATGTTAATTTTTGGGGGGGAGGAGGGGCAGACAGAGAAAGAGAACCTCTGAACATGGAGCTTGATGCAGGGCTGGATCCCTAGACCCTGAGATCATGACTTGAGCCAAAATTGAGAGCTAGACGCTTAACTGACTGAGCCATCCACACGCCCCAACAAATGCTTTTAAATGAATGATGTCATCAAGCTTGCAGCAACTTCTATGCTATATTATATTCCTCCCTACCTTTAAAACTCTCCTTAAAACTTCCCTCCGCTATGATGTTTTGCACAATTATTCGGTTCCCATTATTCCAAATAATTCCACTAAATAGTTATCCAACAGTGGTGGAGGTGAATGAAGCTTATCTCCAAATCCAAATTAATCCAACCACTAAATCTTATGCCACCTCCAATTTAGGATCCTGTAATGGGTACCACATTAATTCCAACTCTGTCTAGTTCTCTTAGCCCATTCGCCTACCTCGTTTTATCTTCTATAATTCCAGATCAAGAAATAATTAGCCTCCATTAGGTGGTCTGTTTACTGCCTCTACCTTGGCTCAAATTATTTGTCAAACTATTGTCTTGCTTCTCCCATCTATGCACTTGAATGTCCAGATCAAGTCAGTCCTGACGCTTCCATTCATATTAATCTCCTTTAAAATTCTCTTTTACAATATATGTATTGCATATCACATACTTTACAGTTCTTTACATGCCAGTATCTAGCAAGTTAACATTTAGTCGTGTCTGTATGTGATATGGATATAATATTAATTCAGGATGACTGCTAATATAGTTCCACAGATAGATAAAAACAGACATACATACACACACGTGTGTGTGCACCTTATCCCGGTACCCACATGTACTCTCCTTAGAAGCAGTCCATAGCTTTAAAACTTATTAATTTTGTACTCCATAGTTCATAACAAAGATAGACAATATGCCCTCAACATAATCCTTTTTGATTGATCCTAGATCAGACCTGACTTTATTGTCTAAGCAACAAACCAACAGAAACGAAAAAAAGTTGAATTGTGTTTGCTTAATTTTTAAGTCACTTTTCCATCTTTAGTATTTTATGAGTTATTTTCATGTAGCAAGTAGGAGAATTTTCCAGCGCCAGCCCATCTGCTCCTCCTCTTGATTTTGAAGTGGTCGGCAGGCTAAATTGGTAACATCTTTCATCCTGTGGCAACGCCCCATGTTGTCACAGGCATGCAATTCTGATTTCATTGCCCTATTGAGCCAAAGGCAAAGAGAGGCAACAAGAGATAAATCCCTTCAAAAACTCAATAAGTTTAATAATAGCTAACCGACACAGAATACTACCCGCCATAGAAATGCTTAATTGCTCTTTGTCATTAAGTTGGCTCTAATGATAAAGGCTCTTTGTGAAGGTTCCTTCCCCTTTGGTATTAGACTCTGAAAGATTGCAGTGGAAGGGGCTTTGAATTCACCACTTCCCCAGACACACGCGCATACACACACACACACACACACACACGCGCGCGCACACACACGGGAGCATACACACACAGACACACACACACAAACACTACCAGCTACCACTGTGCTGAAAATAATATAAACAGGGAAGAAGCCAGTCTACTTAGCAAGTTCTCAAGGGAAGACATTTTCACAGTCGTTTTGGATAATATGCCACAGTATTTCAAAAATCTTCATCTGAGCCAGTTCTTCCCTATGTCTTCCAATTCACTCTTGTTTTACTTTAACTGCAGTTTGTCTTAGACTGCCCTCTATGGAGAGCAAAAACAAATTAATTTTAGGGGTAGACCTAAAAGTAATAGAAGAGGAACCCATTGCTTCTCTCAGGGATGTTAAATATATTCTTACATTTCATTTACAATATTCAAGGGAAAAATCCAAGTGAATTTATAGAAAGGATTCACTTATGCTGTGGTCATTACAGTAGATTTTTTTAAAAGCTCTTTTTCCCCACAAAAGAAATCCACTAACTGAACATAAGGATAGCTAATGATTTCCACCAAGTTGAAATGTGGGAAAAACAAAATTAGAGAAATTTAAAGTAGAATACACTGGTGTGAACATAAAATGCAAAAGCCACATTTATGTTTAGCTACAAATCCACTTCCACCAACTTTCTCTTGCTTTATTATTTTTTTCTGGAAACTCAAAAGTCATAGCTACAATAGCAGTATGCTTAAGAATTATGAGAAAACTGAGACAAGTGAGTATGTGGGACAAAGGCCAGCCCTCGGCAAAGCTACAACACTACAAAACTGTTGTTTCTGGTGTCCCTCTTTTTTCCCTCTCTGCCACTCCAGTCTTCTACTCAATATTCCCTTTACTTCTTTTGAGAAATAAAAGAGGCTGAGAGCCTAAAGCTCACACAAAGTGCCTGGCTTTGATATCACTCAATTAATACTATTTTTTCAAATTATTTATCTGAACCTAAGAAAATCAAGCCTGCACTATGAGATGGATGCTACCCTTAGCCCAGTTTTACTAGTGAGGAAAAGGTGACTTGGAGAGATTAACTAATTTGCCTAAATCATGGAGGTAGTCAATGCTTTAACCATGACACCACATTGCCACTATGGCAAAGAGGTGACAGAATATCCTACTCTTGTTTCCTTTTCCTTCTCCTTTATCTTTGGTAGCTTCAGTCCTATGAATAGTTGGCTTGCTTCAGAAACTCCATATTCATAATTTGTTTGTGGAAACTAAGGTACAGATGGTGATCAGCTCCACCCAGGAAGGAATATAGAGAAATTTCTCCCCCCACACTGCTTCAGCCACAGTGCTGCTTAGCACCATAGTCCCAGCAACCCATCAAGAGTCTTGATCAGATTCACTGAAACCCCTGAAATTCTGAGCCTTCCAACAGTCATGTCAATTCATGGAATTAAAGCACGTTAGAACCAGGAAGCAGCTCAAAGGGCATATAATTTGCTCGTTTTACAGATTAAAAAAACCCAAGGCTCTTATTGCTTAAATGAACTTCCCACAGTCCCAGAGCCAATATGTGGCTGGGCTAGGTCTTGAACTTAGGTCTTTGGATATGAATCAGAAGACGGACTCCTATTTTATCACATCAGTAGTAGCCCTTGCCTTGACTTGTCATTACTTTCATCACTGCTCCTTGACATCAAAATGATCATAGCTTCTAACTGCAAAATTCCTTCCACTTCTACCTGGGCTAAATCGGATCAAGCCAAATATCATAACATCATGATATATTTCTAAAGTTCTAATTCATTGTGGACACATTTATGTTTCTGCAGCACTTGGTCATTATATTTTTAACATTTTAAAAGACTTATTAGCATATAGACCTTAAAGATAGACTCCATGTCTACTTTTTCTTTATATGTTTTCTTACTTTTCCTTACCCCATAATATACCCCAGCTCTCACATAAACCCAGCATGCTACTCAAATGTACCCTGAATGACAAGATTCTCCTTTTAGGATTATGGGATGTGAGACTCCTTGCTTAGAACAGTACAATTCTTCATAATTAGAGAAGACATTTGTTTCCATGGACAAGGACAAGACAGCTCATTGTTCCAAGCATCATTTGCATTATTGCATTACAATCATCACCATCAACATCAATTAAACAAGTGATTGATTCTGATTTAATCAGCAGACAAAGTTTGGGTTCCACAATTAGTTTTAAGGCCATTATCCTGCCCAGTGTGCATTACAGGTTCATTCAAGTCCTGTTGCACAGATAGTTCACAAATGGACACAAACTTGCCTCAATGTCAAAGTTTTGGTTGAGTTTCAGATATGGGCAGTGGGTTGGGATAATGACAGTGATTCTGTACACAGCAGTAAAGGCATGCCATAGCTAATTATTTTATTATAGGACAAATAAATCATTAACAATGATCAGTACATGCTTATTGAAAACAAAATACTTCTCTCTACTAGGGTTGATTTTTTTTTTTTTAATATGGCTATCTTCTGAACAATGCTATTTTGTATTTACAGGGAGCTCCCCATTACCTTCCCTCCAAATTCTCCCACTGACACCAAAGTGATCTTCCTACAAAAAATACAAGCATGTAGCTCTCATGTTTCAAAAGCTCCAGACTTTCTCTGTAACCTTCAGAGTATAATCTGATCCTTCTGGAAAATCACACCAAGCCCTTCCCCATCAGAGCCTGACTCTCCTTTCCATCTTCATCTTCTCTCTCTCTTTCATACCCAATCTTTTCTCTCTCCCTCCTCTCTGTCTTGTATACTCCTTTTTAGCCATGAAGACCTGGTTCAAAATTCACCTTTGCTAAGACCCCTGGGAAGTTAGTCAATCTTCCCTCTGTAAACACCCAATATTTTTGTTGACACCTGACTTGACTGTGTCCTCCCACCAGAGGAACTCCTGAAGGGCAGGGATCAGTATTCATTCTTATATGTTTCTTCTTACCTAGCACCTGCCAGGTACAAGATAGAATGCCAATAAGTACTTATTTTTAAAAAATGGAATAAATAAGGAATAAATAGGAAAATAAATAAGAAATAAATGCCTCACTTTAAAGTTATTGAAACTACAGCCTTCATGCAAGAGAGAAACATCTTCAATTATTACAGATTAGTTTATTTTGACTACATCATGAGGTTCAGAATTTTTCCCAGGCACTTGCATGGCATAATAAAGCAAGATTAAGTAGATCGTTGTCTGTGTGACCAGCCCTTCTTCATGAGTAAGGTAAAGGTCATGCTTGTGTGGGATGTGCTGCTATAATAAATAATCCCCAAACCAACCCTTCAAAAAAACAAATGAAATTCTACCACCCAAAGCCTCAAACTATGCATACACTCAGACACACAAAATCAGCTTAGCAGGAGAGTTGTAACATTTAGCAACCAAGAAACATATTTCAAATATAATCAAAACAAAGGGTAGACTCTCATTGCAGTAAGAAGAGAAAAGAATAATGGTTGGTTAACATGAGCATGTTTAATGCCTGTTTTGTTTCAGTTCTCATTACAATGGCTACTATTGTCAGAGACATAATATAATTCCTACCAGAGGACTTAAGAAATAGGATTTAAAACAGGGCAGGGACTTAGTCATCCAGATCAGATTTGCCAAAGTGTCCAAAAAATTAATCAGTTCATCCTGCACTACAAGAAGAATACAAGGACTAACTCATGAATTATGGAGCAGTTGGTCTGACTCTCAAACCTGAAAGTTTCTGGGGCAATTCATTAAGAAAAAGATCAATCTGTGAAATCCTGGAGGTTATTAAGTTGTTTAAAAGCAGCCCACAATATTTGTCATGTCAAACCAATTCCACTTTCTTCTTCAGCCAGGAGGAGGTGAGAGGTGGCATGAAAGATGTGAAGGCACTCTGTTCTTAATAAGGCTTATGATAAATCAACATATTGACCATTAACTAATATGTTGTTTGGTTAAATTTAGGGACAACCAAACCACAGAAAGTGATGCAGGAACAAAATAAGAGAATCAATCCTTCACCCAATATTTATTGAGTTTCTGGAATGTGTAAGGCACCCTGCTATGCAATTGTAGGGGAGCCAAAGAAAATCAAACAGCTACTCTACATTCAAGAAGATTACAGTGTAGCACAAAAGGAAGTCTCCATTAACCTCTTTAACACTAGATAGAAAGCACTGATGGTATTTAGGCATTATAGAATAAGGGTTAAAAACATGGAATCTAGGACCAGACTGTCTAGATTTGAATTCTGAATCTGTTACCTACTAGGAGCATGAACTTGAAAAAGTCATCTGATTATTGTCTCAATTTCCTCATCTGTAAAATAGCGATGATTATAGAGTGAATACATCATAAGGTAATGGTTATTATTGAATGAGTTAGCACATGTACTGTACTTAGAATAGTGTGGGAAGTTTAAAGAGAGACATTACTCTACGTGCTGGGTATGTTTGAAAGAAAGGAGGACAAGAAAGTTGAGGTGATGAGGGGAATCAGAAAGATAAAACATTTAAACAGACTCAAATAGGTAGGATTTGGCCATATAGAGATTGAGGTAGAAAAGGCTATGGTTCACAGCACCTGGATGACTCAGTTGGTTAAGTACCCAACTCTTGGTTTCAGCTCAGGTGATGATCTCAGGGTCATGAGATTGAGCCCCATGTTGGTCTCCTCCCTCAGTTGGGAGTTTGCTTGAGATTTTCTCCCTCCCTCTCCTTCAGCCCCTCTCTCCAACCGCTTTCTTCCCTGCCCCCCAATAAATAAATAAATCTTTACAAAAAAAAAAAAAGAAAGAAAGAAAAGGAAGGTTATGGTTCATATGGGAAATACTGTGTTAGTTCAGTAATAACTGCTACACTAACCATGTGAGGAATAGATTTCTGTCATATAGGAAATAGCCCAATTTAATTGTAGCATGATGTGCATAAAAAGCAGAAATCAGAGAAAAGATTGGGATGCATTTATATTGATATTATTATAAGGACCAGGAAATCAGTGAAAAATACAAAGAGAAAAAGAGTAGAGAGAAGAGAAGTGGTGAATTGAATAGCTCAGGGGGGAAAAAATGAGCATCAAGAAAAACATACACAGAGGCACCTGGGTGGCTCAGTGGGTTAAGCCTCTGCCTTCGGCTCAGGTCATGATCTCAGGGTCCTGGGATGGAGCCCCGCATTGGGCTCTCTGCTCAGCAGGGAGCCTGCTTCCTCCTCTCTCTCTGCCTGCCTCTCTGCCTGCTTATGATCTCTGTCTGTCAAATACATAAATAAAATCTTTAAAAAATAAAAAAATAAAATATTTAAGGTGCATTATATATCTGAGTCTCCATTCCTATGCACCTTGCCCCTCAAGCTATTTCACCTGAACTACCTCCAAATCCAAACTAAGTTAAAAGCCCACAGAAAGTTGTATCGTTCCTTGACTCCTTTCTCTCCAACTTCAAATCCCAAGGGAGAGGTATATGCTGATGTGAGATATTACTTCATTGAATTGAAAACTGATGTGGAATTTTTCTGAGCTTTGTCCTGCCCTTTGCAATAATCAGACTCTGTTGACAGTTCCTCCTTCAACAATACTCTGCAGCTAGTGAGACTCCTTATTCTATGTACTTTGCTGTCTAGAGCCCTATTAACCTCAGATTTATTAGCTTTTTTTGTCAACCACTTACACTGCCAGCCTCCCAAGAGAAGAACACATCACAAAGCAAAGAAACTCTAAGAGACACATACATAGAAAAATATCTCAAATAGCAAACATTTACTGAAAGCAGAAAGTCGGATGATAGCACTTGAATAACCCTTCTCCCCCACAAGCACATTCTATGGATACACTCATGGAAGTTGTGCAAATAAATCTCATTATGCTGCCGAAGTGCAGAATTATTGTCTCTCTGAGAGTACTGAGATGAAGCCGAGAATCTTCACAAATTTACTGGGCTGGCTCCAGACACACACTAGATTATATTCATCAAAATGAATGGATTTTAAAGCGAGTCCAAAATAGATTCTTTAAAAAATCTAAGACTTTGCCTTGGAGGGGATTCTTATTTTTCTTCTGTCCTTTCTCCAGCTTGCAGGGAGAAGAATAGAAATGAATAGTTATTAAAACAAAGACAAAAAGGTAATTTGACTTAAGTTACTGAGCCAGAGATCTGCCAGATGTCAGCAGAGCCAGCAGAGGTTACTGGCAGCTTGGGGCCAGAAATAGAAATTAGAGCAAATATATCTATAGAAAATGTCTGAAAAGTCCATTCAGCTCCAAATACAGAGTGTTTTTTAGATCCCTAGACGGACCCTCTCCTGGCTGACCAGGCTAGACAGCTGTCTCTTTCATTAGTTCCACAAACACTTTCCTCATGATTTTTCTTCATAAGTGTCATGCTTCCAAATTATTCCACCCTAATATATCAGCCTGATATATGTGGCTCAGTTTAACCATAAGACCAACTAGGTGGGACATAAATGAGCCCAACTTCCTACTGGATTCACTTTTTACCTTGATCATATATAAGGGTTTTCCAACCCCCACCCCCCAGCACACACAGTGAAACACTCAGAGCTAATATTCCTTGAGTGTGTACCATGAGGCAGGCACTGTTTGATCTCATTTAACTTATCCTTCTAAGTTTTATCTTACTTAACTTTCAACAATCCCATGTGATAGGAAGTATTATTGCCCTTATTTTACAGATGAATTAACTAAGACAAAGAGAGAATAAGGATGTTGTCCACAGTAAGTGATAGAGGCAGGGTTAGGAAAACAAGCAGTCTACCTTCAGTGCTTGGGCTCTGGTTGCCTTCCTAAGATATAATGAAAATTGTGCTAGATATTGCAATTATGTGCATTAGGAAGCAAATTTTCAAAGTTATCTTCTTTGTTTCCATGTGTTTGTAGAAAGACAAAATACATAGTTATTCAGCCACAAGTTACTTATTTATATAGTTTTTCTTTATCCTTTAGACCTACACTGTTCAGTATGAAAGCTATCAGCCTCATGTGGCTACTGAGCACTTGAAATGTAGCTAATCCAAACTGAGATGTGCTATAAGTGCAAAACACACACTGGATTTCAAAGACTGTCAAAGACAAAACTAGAAATACCTTACAATTTTTGTATTGATTATATGTTAAAATGATAATATTTGGATATGTTGAGTTAAATAAAATTCAATATTAAAGTTAATTATATGCATTTCTGTTTACACTTTAAAATGTGGCTACTAGGAACAATTTTCACATTGTATTTCTAAAGGAGAGTAATGGTCTAGGTTAATAAGGATACAAAAATATCTCTGTCTCACACTCAACACATAACCTTGAAATAATGTGGGCTTGGTTTCTCATTTTTGTATTCACATTATTAGTAATTTTGCCCCTCAAAAACATTTTATTTCCTAATAAGAATTTGAAAATCAAGTTATAAATTGTCTTTATTTGCAGATAATATTTATTTACATAGAAAACAGAGCTAATAGATAAATTTAGCAAGTTCTTAGGATACAAAGTCATTTATAAAATTCAATTAAATTTTTATATATCAACAGCACATAATTAAAAATGAAAGTTAAAATGAGCTTTCTAATCACAAAGCTGATTCTTAAATATACGTGGAAACAGCTTAGGATAGCTAAACCTACCTTGAAAAAAGTAGAAAAAAATTTGGACTCATGCTGTTTGCTTTCAAAATTTACTAAAATAAAATGGTATTGTATAAAGATTTAAAAAAATAGACCAGTAGAACAGAATAGAGAATCCAGAAAGAGACCAGAAACATATATAGTTAACTGATTTTTGACAAATGTCCCAAGGCAATTCAATTGAAGAATAGTCTTTTCCAAAAAAAAAAAAAAAAAAAAAAAAAAGATACAGTCATTACTGGATAAATACAGGAAAAATAAATAAAACTGAACATATACTTAACAGAAAAATTAACTTAAAAGAGGTCATAGACCTAAAACCCAAAACTAAAACTTTAAAGCTTCTGGAAGAAAACATAGTGTGTCTTTGTGAGTCTTGAGGAGGTAAAGCCTTTGTAATGATGAGACGAAAAGCATTGATCATAAAAGAAAAAAAAAATTTGACTTCATCAAAATTTTAAAGTTCTGTTCATCAAAAGACATGGTTTAAAATAAAAATGCAAGCTACAGTCTGGTAGGAAATATTCACAATATGTATATCTGACAGCAGACAGGTATAAAAAGGGATCATACCTGATTATTTCCAGGAGCTTTATTCATAAGAACCTAAAACTAGAAACAATCCAAATGTCCATCAACATTTGAATGGTTAGACAAATTTTGGCATAGTTGAACAATGAAATCATACTCGGCAATAAAAAGGAATGTACTTTTGGTATAACAACATGAATAAATCTCAAAAACTTTATGCTGATTGAAAGAAGCAAGACACAAGTATGCATACTTTATAATTCCATTTATATAAAATCTAAGAACAAGAAAAAACAATCTGTAGAAATCATAACAGTGATTCCTTAGTGAGGTATGGATGCACTAGGAAAGAGCCTAAGAGAACTCTCTGGGTGATGGAAATGTTATATACTTTGCTGTTGTAATTGCATTGATATATTTATCAAAGCTTGTTAAATTGTTCACTTCCTAACTGTACATTACATGGCATATAAAATTTACTTCAATAAAAAATCCAGTTGTGTTCCTTAATATTATGCATAATTTTCATTAAATATTTAATTTGTAATGTAATTAAAGTCATCATAGAATTAGTGCCGCACAAAGGCAAGAATTTTTGTTTGTTTCGTTTACTGCTAAGTCTCCAAGTCTGACCCTTCGTAGGTATTCAATAAATATTTATTAATGAATGAGTCATGGAACACATTGCTAGTGCTAGCTAAGAATCTTAACCCCAGTTATATACATTATCATGTTTCTAGTTATGTATCGATATATTTTTTACAATTCAGCTCATTAGAGCCTCTTGGAACTATGGAGTGCCTAACAGACAGAATATAGGAACTGGTGATTAAAGCATTCATTCATTGGTTACTTGATTATAAATTAACTTTACCAGCCCAGTAACTAATATCTAAAATTGTCATGCCAAGTTCCCCAAGCACTTTTTCATTCATACAGCTGCTCCACATGTACCTCGGAGATTTTAACAGTAAGCATGATAAAAAACTGTACAAAGCAAATCTACTGAGATTAAAAATTGAACTTTTGGGGGGACACCTGGGTGGCTCAGTGGCTGTGCCTTCAGCTCAGGTCATGATCCCAGGGTTCTGGGATCAAGCCCCCACCTTGGGCTCTCTGTTCAGCGGGGAGCCTGCTTCCCCTTCTCTCTCTGCCTCTTCTCTGCCTACTTGTGATCTCTGTCAAAAAAATAAATAAAATCTTTAAAAAAAATTAAACTTTTTAAAGAGATTTATGACCAATTTCTAAGGATTTGGGATATGGTTACATATATGGTTTATATAATTATTCCCCTGCAAAGCATTTGGTTAGAATTATGGTTTTCAGGTAAATTACCACTTCCTCCTCTGAGATGTAATCAGAATTAGCCAAACATATGTTAGGAAGGTCAAGATCTTGGATTATTTTACCCTCCTAGCTTTAATGTGAAAGTTCAGTTTATTCCTATGTTTTAGCATGTGTTAAAAAAAAAAAAAAACTGGCCTGAACCTGTTTATAGGCTATTATAAGAAGTTTTTAAAGGTATGTGTCACTACCACCTCCAAAAACCTTCTTTTGTAAAAGTGCAATAAAAAGGTGAGCTGAAAGTAGTAAAATCTAAAAGTAGATTCACAGTACTTATTGTCATTGAAAAACATTATTTCCCTGTGAATTACTATTTAACTCCATGAATTGAATACATGCACGTAGACTCTCATCTCACAATAGGTGTCTCTCATGAGATTATTTGCCTAAGGGGAGGCCATTACATCTTGTTTCACATCTATGTTGGAATTCTGATTATCTTCATTATAATTATCTTGGGAAAATTTTCCAGAAAAAGTATTTTAAAAGAAATACCATATGAGAGTAGATTGTGTTGGTTGGATAGCTCTGCATGTATACATTCTGAGATTTTGCATATGGTTAGTCCTGAGAAGAGAAAGCAAAAGAGGGAATGCAAGAGCCCATAGGGAAGGAAGAAGGAAGGAAGAAGTCTCTCCCCTGAAGAAAAAATAAAAAGTATCTAACGAAATGCAAGTAATTTGTATGTTTTTCTATTTCTTAAGCACCTTACATGGTCTTCTTTCACTCTATCCTATCATTTATAAAAGAAACTAGTTTGAACAAGTTTGAAAAATAATGGCTATGAATATTCTATCTTATAAAGATCTATTTTTGCATAGAAAAAGCCCCAACAACAACAACACAAAACAGTCCATGTAATTTGACCTCTGTAGTTCCATGACAGAGGCTATTTCTGGTTGGGTGATTGTGCCTCAGTGGTTGCTAGGTAATGAGCTTTCAGAATAAATGCATTTCCTACCTCCAAATCAATAATCGTACAATGTTAATTTAGAACATGATCTCCATGGTCACCGACAATTACCATGAGAATTTGCTTTTCATGAAACAACATTTGCACAAAACTTGTCCCTGCCAATGTAGTCTTGAGTACTTGCTATATTTGACATTGGCAGCTCTACTACCACGATTTGCTCTTTGCTGTTGGATCTATTGATTGAAATGCCATTCATTTTGTGCAGATAAAAGAACTATGGCTTAGCTGGCTTCTGTTTATTAAGATGTGGCCAAGTAGAAATTTCATTTAACTTTAAGAAAGCCTGATATAATTTTCCTTCCATCTTTGCTTCTCACAGAAAGTATCTGAAATTCAGGAAGAAATTATAACCCATCCACCAGCAGTTTGGAAAGAAAGGGGGGGGGGCTTCAGCTTCAAGTAAGTCCTCTACTACTAGCCTTTATTTACACCACAAAATACTATCACTATGAAAACAAATAGCATTATAGAAGTATTTTTAAAAAGAAAAAATAAACCCGGAGTGAGGACCAAAGCACCTGAATGGGCTGCAGGGGGGTGGAGAAAATGGGTCTACAGAGATCAATTGGTACCAGAACACTTGTTTGAAGGGTTTTGTTTGTTTTTTTATTTAAACAGAATGATCTTACAAAAGAAAAGGTGAGAGAAGGAGAGAATTATTTGAGGTTAGTGTAGATATATTAAAATGGGTATCTGTATTACTGCAAATTAGGTAGCTTAAAATAACAGAAATTTATTGTCCTAAAGTTCAGGAGGCTAGAAATCTGAAATCTAGGTGTGGGCAAAGTCAAGCTCTCTCTGAAGTCTCTAGGAGATTATCCTTCCTTGCCTCTTCCTAGTTTCTGGTGGTTGTTAGCAATCCTTGGCATTCCTTGGTTTGTGGCAGCATAATTTCAACTGGTGCCTCTGTTTTCATATGGCTGCCTTCCCTCTATGTGTGTCTGTGTTCAAATATCACTCCCACCCTTTTATAAGGACATTGGATTAGGGTCTACCTTTAAGGCAGTGTGATCTACTCTTGACTTAATTACATTTACAAAGACCCTATTTCTAAATAAGGTCATACTCTGAAGTTCAGTAAACCACACCCTGAAGAACTCTATTCAACCCAGTACTGTTGACTAGGTTAGAACATTCTATATGGGCAACAGGAGGTCAAAGACCATCCCTGACTAATTTCTATATCCTCACCATCTAGCAAAGTCAAGTATCGTGTAGACACTTAGTAGAGGTTTGTTTAATAGGGTAGGTACATGAATAAATAACAATAAATGATGACTCTTAGTGATGAAAAACCAATAAATTGCAAATGAAAAATAAAAGTAAATGGCACTTTTGCATTGCATTCTAGTTTGCATTGCTGTTTCTCTTGTGTTTCTGTTTGGGGACAATGCAGTTAGAATTCAAAATTTTCCGGGCGCCTGGGTGGTTCAGTGGGTTAAAGCCTCTGCCTTCAGTTCAGGTCATGATCTCAGGGTCCTGAGATCAAGCCCCGCATCGAGCTCTCTGCTCAGTAGGGAGCCTGCTTCTCCTTCTCTCTCTGTTTGCTTCTCTGCCTACTTATGATCTGTCTGTCAAATAAATAAATAAAATCTTTAAAAAAAAATAATTCAAAATTCTCTTTGTAACCTGGATCAGAATGCACTATCAGGGCCATCAGCTTCTATTTGGACCTTGACCTCCACACCACTAGCTCTGAAATAAAACAATATTAAAGCACCAATGGAGATTTTCTTAGTTTAATTGAACCAACCTGATCTTTGAAATATGTAAAAATAAAATAGAGCTTCTTATAAAACAGCATTTCCAATTAAGAAAAAAGACAGAATGGTAAGCTGTCTTCATTTTATGTCAGGCTCTCTTGATTCTTTATATACTGTTTTTCCAGAAGTCTAGAGAAATGTGTCAGAAAGGCTTTCTCAGAATTTTCTTGCTTTACCAGAGTTATGACAGATTATAAGGTTAGCTCTGCCACTTAAGAGAGAGAAAGACATCTCCCTTGTCTTTATTAAATGGATGGGGTTACTAGAGTTAGCATCTTGCATTATGAGGACACCACTATGCTCTCATTTACAAAGGTGTTTAAATTTAGCATCCTATTAATGGGTCAAAGAGCTACACAGAGAAAATATTGAGAATCTTTGTGATGCTTACCATTTACTCTGGTGAAAACACCTGGAAATGAATCACAGCTTTAAAAGACAACCAGAGAACAGTAACAAAGAAGATTTACAATAATCCTTTACCCTTAAACCTTTCCTTGTTCCTATTTTTCTCTTAGTCCAGAGCAATTAATTGGTACACTTACTGTGATGTTAATGAGTAGCCTCCTTTGGTAGTAAATATCTGAAATTACAACTGCTTATTTATAAAGGCCCCAGATCATGCACCAGTTGATAACAACATGTTGTCATTTGTGGAATAGCAATTGGACCCATTCTCCAAAAACATTTTCTCACCAACATTATTACTAAAGTCTAAAACCACTACTAAATCTTCATGTGTTGAGTAAGGCTTTCTCCTACTGTTGAACATACACATATCCCCAGAAGGTGGAATATATATATGGAATATATACATATATGGAATATATATAATAATATACATAATAATACATGATATATATCATATATAATATGTTATATATATGATATATATCATATATGATATAAATTTCTAAGAGAGTAAATTTTAATGTTCCCATCACAAAAAAAGAAATGGTAACTATGTGACATGATGCAGGTATTAGCTATGGTGGTGATCATTTTGCAATACATAAATATGTCAGATTAACACACTATATACCTTAGACTGACACAATGTTGCATGTCAATTGTATCTCAATAAATTTGGAAGAAATAAAATAACTTTTTGTTCTTCCAATATTCCAAGGATGCATCCACTTCAGGATCTTTGGACTTACTACTCCTTCTGTCTAAAACACTATTACCTATATATTCATATGGTTCTGTCTCTTATATCCTTCAGGTGTCTGTTCAGAGAACAGTTTGTCGGCCACCCCATAAAAAAATAGCAACTGCAGCGCTTCTCTTTTCAGACCTGCCGGGACTTCTCACTGCTAGGTATTATATATGTACAGGTTAATTTATCCATCATCCATACCTTCTTCTAGAAATTGATATCTGAGCTCCCTAAACAGAGATTCCTGTGTTATTGCTGTATGCCTAGTTCTTAGAACAGTGAAGCATCCAATATGTCTTTTCAATGAATAAATGCCTATTTATTTTTACCAACTTCACCCTTACTTCTCCTAACAACATCTTCCTTCTCATTTTCCTCTTATTGTTGAGACAAACCTTCTCAAGCCCTGCCATCTGCAAATGACACTCAGAATCCTCCACAGTTGGAGTTCCTTGAAAACTAAACTCAAAAGTAATAGAAAGCTGTGGAAAATTTTAATGAACTTATTTTAGGTTAAAATTATAATTTTTACTAGGCCTACATAGTATGATTTATTTTAGGAAAAACATTTGTGAAACAGGGAAGATAAAAAAAAGAAAGAAAGAAAAGTAGGGCAGAAGGAGCGTAAGTTAACTGTCAGGACTTAGTTACCTCACAGGTGGTCTATGAAGACCAGATGTGTGTGAAAACACTTTGTAAAGTGCACAGTACTATGCACAACTGTTTTATTAAAATCTTATTTTCTGGCTTCTTCATGGTTAACCAACTTATTTTTGTTTATACTTTTTTTTTTTTAGACTTTTGCTACCGGCTTTTTTCTGACATCTTTTTTTTTATTTATCCATTTGACAGACAGAGATCACAAGTAGGCAGAGAGGCAGGCAGAGATAGAAGGGGATGCAGGCTCCCTGCCCAGCAGAGAGCCTGATGCGGGGCTCGATCCCAGGACCCTGGGATCATGACTTGAGCCGAAGGCAGAGGCTTTAACCCACTGAGCCACCCAGGTGCCCCTATACATTTATTTTTTGAAAGTCTTTCTGTAACATTCCAGTAACACTTTCTACCTAAGTAAATGTAGTATTGCATTCTAAACCTCACTGAGTCTCCCCTTCTGTGAACAGGGAACGAATTGGATGGCAGTCAGAATAATATTCCCCAAAGATGTCCACACTTAATCCCTGCAAGCAGTGAATACGTTAAATTACAGAGTGAAGAGAAATTAAGGTTGTGGATGGAATTAATATTGCTAATCAGCAGAACTTTGAAGCAAAGAGAATTTCTGGGTTAGCCAGGTATGCTCAATATAATCACAAGCATTCTTAAATGGGGAAGCTAGAGAAATCCGGTAGAGAGAGCAGTGTTGGAGACTTTGAAAATGGAAGGGAACCAGGAACCAACAAATGTGGCCAGATTCTCAAAACTGAAAAGGGCAAAGGAGTGGATTCTCTAGTAGAGCCTCCAAAAGGAACGCAACCTGCTGACAACTTAATTTCAACTCACTGATACGTTGAACTTCTGATCTTTAGGACGGTAAGATAAAAATTTGTGTTGTTTTAAGTCACTGAGATTGTGGTGTTTGTTACTGGAGCAAAAGAAAATTAGCACAAGTGGCTTTGTGGCCACAAGCACGGATTCCAGCGTCAAAGAGACCCAAGTCTCAATTCCCAACCCACCAATTTCTCCAAACCTTGGCTCCTCATCCTCAAATGAAGATAACAATAGTATTTTCTCCATAGGAACAGTGTGAGGACGGAATATGCCAGTTTGTATAGCAACTTAAAACAGGGCCTGCAACACAGTCCATTCTCAATAATAAGCTATTAGCTGTTAATGGATAATTTTTCTGGGATTTTTAGATATGAATTTATTTTAAGAAGTCAGAGGACTAGTAAATAAGCTGCACATGTTTTGGGATAAAGATAGAATTTGGAGTCAAAAGAACTGAAATAAACTTCGTACTCTCCTAGCAGTGTGATCTTGGGCAAATCACTTAACTTCCTTTATCTGAAAACTAAGATAATTAGTGGCCCAAACTATACCAAATTAGATACTTAATCAATATGAAAACCTTTAGAAATCAAATTCATGCTGCTGGAATTATTTTACATCCACTTCTTTTGTTGATGTTTATTTTTCTAAATGTGAAATAATAAAGAAGGCTTCTCTAGTTATAACCAGAGAAATTTAGTTAGTTGAATTTTGGTTATAATGAATTTTATAGTAGGTAACAAGGTAGCTGAGAAAGAGAATAACAATATTATCTAAACAGGATTTAAAAAAATGAAATGTGGATCATAACCATGTTCTAGAAAGGAATCAGCAGTTTTTCTAAAATTGTCATAAAGAACTTGACATTCTTCTCTGTACTAAATCTTCTTGAAAAATTCTTATCAAGCTCTGTTCACATTCATCCTAATTCCTTTAAATATGCTGCGTCAAAGACTAGATTGCAACTGGTTAGATGCAGAATAAGAACCCTAAAATCACAAACTCACTATGATCCAGTAAGCCTATTCCCTCATTTTTTTTATTCTCCCTAAATTACTTTATTTTTTAATTAAAATATAATTAACATATTAATAAATAGTTTCAGGTGTACACATATTGATTTGACAATTTTATGTTAATCAATGCTTACCACAGTAAGTGTAGTCTATCATCATATAACATTATTATATGCTATTGACTAAATTTTTTAATGCCCTACTTTACATCTCCATAATGTATTTATTTTATAACTGAAAGTTTGTACTTCTTAATCCCCTTTATCTATTTCACCCATTCCCCTACTCTCCTCCCCTCTGGCAGCCACTAATTTGTTCTCCGTGTTTAAGAATCTTTTGGGGTACTTTTTGTTAATTTGTTTTGTTCAAGTGAAATCATATGGTATTTGTCTTTCTCTGACTGGTTTCACTTAGCATAACAACCTCTAGATCCATCCATGTTGTCTCAAATGGCAAGATCTTATTTATTTTTACGGCTGACTAATATTCGTGTGTGTGTGTGTGTTTGTGTGTGTGTCTACCACATCTTCATTATCCATTTACAAATTGATGGACAATTAAGTTGCTTCCATACCCTAGCTATTGTGAATAATGCTACAATAAACACAGGGGTGCATATACCTTTTCAAATTGGTGTTTTTGTTTTCTTCAGGTAAAATACCCAGTAGAATTATTGGACCATACAGTTTTTATACTTTTAATTTTTTGAGAAACCTCCATAGTGTTTTCCACAGAGGCTTCACCAATCTATATTCTCCCCAACCATGCATAAGAGCCCCCTCTTCCTGCCTCTTCTTCTTAATACTAGCCATTCTGACTGGTTTGTAGTGCTATCTCCTTGTTTTGATTTGCATTTCCCTGATGATTAGTGATGTTGAGTATCTTTTCATGTGTCTGTTGGCCAACCGTACGTCTTCTTTGGAAAAAATGTCTATTCAGGATCTCCGACCATTTTTTAATTATTTGGGTTTTTTGTTTGGTGTTGTGCAAGTTCTTTGCATATTTGGGTACTAATCCCTTATCAGATGTATCACTTACAAATATCTTCAGTTCAGAGGGTAGGTTTTTCATTTTGTTGGTTTCCTTTACTGAAAAAAGGCTTTTATTTTGGTGTAATCCCAGTAGTTTAATTTTGCTCTTGTTTCTCTTGCTTGAGGAAATATATTTAGAAAAATATTGCTAAAGTTGATGTTCAAGGGATTATTGCCTGTGTTTTAGGAGTTTTGTGTTTTTGGTTTTCATATTTAGGTCTTTAATCCATTTTGCAATTTGTTTGTATAAGGTATAAGAAAGTGATGCAGTTTTTTTTTTTTCCATGTGGCTGTCCAGTTTTCCCAACAAAATTCATTGAAAAGATTCTTTTCTCTATTGTATTTTACAGCCTCCTTTGTCATGGATTAATAGACCATACAGCTGTAGGTTTATTTCTAGGCTCTCTATTCTATTCTGTTGATCTATGTGTCTGTTTTTTCTGCCAGTAGCATAACGTTTTGATTGCTACAGCTTTTTAATATATCATGAAATCTATGATTATACCTTCAGCTTTGTTCTTCTTTCTCAAGATTGCTTTGGCTATTCAGGATCTTTGTGGTTCCATGCAAATCTTAGAATTATACAGGCGCCTGGGTGGCTCAGTGGGTTAAAGCCTCTGCTTTCAGCTCAGGTCATGATCCCAGGATACTGGGATCGAGTCCCACAATGGGCTCTCTGCTCGGCAGGGAGCCTGCTTCCCTTCCTCTCTCTCTGCCTGCCTCTGCCCACTTGTGATCTCTGTCAAATAAATAAATAAATAACCTTTAAAAAAAAAAGAATTATTCTAGTTCTGAGAAAAATGCCATTGGTATTTTGATAGGGATTACATTGAATTTGAAGATTGCTTTGAGTAGTATGGACATTTTAATGACATTCTTTCAATCCATGAGCAAAGTATATCTTTCCATTTTTTTGTGTCATCTTTAAGTTCTCTCATCAGTGCCCTATAGTTTTCAGAGTATAGGTCTTTCATCTCCTTGGTTAAAATTATTCCTAGGAGGGACGCCTGGATGGCTCAGTTGGTTAAGTGGCTGTCTTCGGCTCAGGTCATGATCCCAGCGTACTGGTATCGAGTCCCGCTTCAGGCTCCTTGCTTGGCAGGGAGCCTGCTTCTCTCTCTGCCTCTGCCTGCCACTCTGTCTGCCTGTGCTCACTCTCTCTGAAAAATAAATAAATAATATCTTTAAAAAAAGTATTCCTAAGAATTGTATTCTCTTTAGTGCAATTGTAAATGGGATTGTTTCCTTAATTTCCCTCTCTGCTACTTTGTTATTAGTATATAGAAATGTGGCAGATTTTTGTACGTTGATTTTTGTATCTTGTAACTTTACTGAACTCACTTAGCAATTCCAATACTTTCTGGTGGTCTTTAGGGTTTTCTACATATGGTATCAAGTCATCTGAAAATAATGAGAGTTTTACTTCTTCCTTACCAATTTGGATCTCTTTTTCTTGTCTGATGGCTGTTACTAAGACTTCCAGTACTGTGTTGATTAAAAGTGGTGAGAGTAGACATTTTTGTTTTTGTTTTTGTTCTAAGAGGACGAGTTTTCAGTTTTTCAACCATTGAGTATGATGATACCTATGATTTTTTTTTATTATAGCCTTTATTATGTTGAGGTATGTTTCCTCTAAAACCATGTTGTTGAGAGTTTTGATGATGAATGGATGTTGAACTTTTCAAATGCTTTTTTTGGTACATAATGAGATGATCATATAGTTTCTATCCTTCTCTTGTTAATGTAATGTATCACATCGACTTGTAAATATTGAACCACACTTGCCTCCCTGGAGTAAATTCCATCTAATTGTGGTGAATGATGGTTTAAAATTATCATTGAATTCAGTTTGCTAATATTTTATTGAGGACTTTTGTATCTATGTTCATCAAAGATATTAGACTGTAGTTTTCTTTACTTTCTTTTTGTTTTTTTGATAGTGTCTTTATCTGGTTTTGGTGTTAGGGTAATGCCAACTTCATGGAATGAATTCAAAAGGCTTCCTTCTATTTTTAAGAACAGTTTGAGAAGAATAGGTATTAACTTTAAAATTTGGTACAATGTACCTATGAAGCCATCTAGTCCTGAACTTGTGTTTGTTGGCAGTTTTTTTAATTTGCGGATTCAATTTTAATACTAGTAGCCAGTCTATTCAGAAGATCTATTTGTTCCTGATTCAGTTTTGGAAAATTGTATATTGCCAGGAATTATACCTTTCTTCCAGATTAATTTGTTGGCATATAATTTTTATATATTCTTTTATAATCCTTTGTATTTCTGGTATTGACTATAATTTCTCCTCTTTCATTTCTGATTTTATTGGTTTTTTAAATGAGTCTACCTAAAGGTTTAATTTTATTTTTTTTAAAGAACCAGCTCTTCATTTCATTGAGGGTTTTTTCCCTACTTCTTTTGTCTGTATTTTATTTACTGCTCTAATCTTTATTATTCCCTTCCTTCTAACTTTGGGCTTTGTTCTTTTTGTAGCTCCTTTAATTACAACGTTGTTTATTCGAGATTCTTCTTTCTTGAAGTAGGCCTATATCGCTATAAACTTCCCTCTTAAAACTGCTTTTGCTGTGTCCCAAAGATTTTGGATGGTTGAGTTTTCATTTGTCCCCAGGTGTTTATTTCCTTTGACTTCTCATTTGATCTGTTTATTGTTGAGTAGCATGTTGTTTAACTTTCATGTGTTTGTGTTATTTATGGATTTTTTTAGTTGTAATTGATTTCTAGTTTCATACTGTTGTAGGTAGAAAAGATGCTCGATATGATTTCAGTCTTCTTAAATTTTATTGATATGTTTTGCAGTCTAATATGTGATCTGTCCTGAAGAATGTTCCATGTGCACTAAAGAATTTGTATTTTCTACTACTTGTTGTCATTTTAATTATTATATGTTGTGGTGTGGACCTCCTTAGATACATCTCATTTGGAGCTCTGTATTTTTCTACATCTGGATGTCTGTTTCTTTTCCCAGATTAGGATGTTTTCAACTATTATGTCTTCAAATAAGTTTTCTGCCCTCTTCTCTCTTCTCCTTCTGGGATCCCTAAAATGTGAATGTTATGCTTGATAATATTAGTGAGTTCTTTTAATTTACTCTCCTATTTTATTCTTTTTGCTATTTAGCTCAGTAGCTTTCCATTACTGTCTTCCAGATTACTAATCCATTCTTATGCATACTCTGGTCTGCTGTTGATTCCCTCTATTGTATTTTTCATTTCAGTTATTCAGTTCTTCAGCTCTGACTAGTTCCTTATATTTTCTCTTTGTTGAAGTTCTTCCTGTGTCCATCCATTCTTTCCTAAAGTCCAGAGGGTATCTTTCAGACCATTTCTTGAAAATCTTTATCAGGCATATTGCTTATCCTTATTTTATCTAGGTCTTTTTCTGTGACTTTTGTCTTGTTCTTTCATTTGGAACATATTCCTCTGTCTCTTCTTTCTGTTTCTCTTTGTTTTTGTGTATCAGGTTGGCCAGGTATGTCTCCTGGTCTTAAAAGTAGTGGCCTTCTATAGAAGAGGTCTTGTGGTGCCCTGTAGCACAGTTGCCCCTGGACACCAGAACTAGGTACTTCAGGGGTTTCCCCTGTGTGGTCTTCATGAACCCTATTGTTATGGCTGAATCATAATTGCCTTCAGCCCGGCTGCCTACACTGAGCCACTTTGTCTGCTGTGGTACATTGTGTAGGATTTGGGGCATGTACTGTTGAAAGGACTGTCTGAGGCTGCCATGGGTTTCTTGGTCGACATGTTAGCAGTCAGCCTACCTGTTTGCAAATAGCCTCTCTGGCACAGTTGTGGGTGTACCAAATGACAAGGCTTGCTCCCTTGAGTAGCCAGCTAAGCATCCAGGCTGCAGCACTCTGGAACTGCAGCACTCTGGTGTGTGAAGTTATCTCCCTGTCCCTCCCCAGGGCAGCAGTCACACTGGAGTGCCACCAAGCTAGGTCAGGATTCCTTGCAGGTTGTGGAGGGATAAGAGCAGCTTCAGAGGATGCCTGCCAAGCTGAATGGGGTGTACGGAGCTGGTCTGCAGGGGAATACCACGGTAGGACCTGCAGTAAACAGAGGGTATTAGCATTGTCTCCCCCAAGGGTCCAGTTTATGTTGGCTGGGGGAGGGGATAAGAAATGGTGTCTGCCAGCACTTTTTTTCCTCTGAAGATCCCGACCCTGCAGCACTTAGAACTAATGCTCTAAGATTAGTCAGTAAATCTTCACAGATTCCCCAGGTACTTTTCAAACTGCTGCTTCTCTGCTGTGTAATTCAGGCCAATTTATTTATGGCTTTTTTAAGGGTGAGGACATGGTTTCCTATCACCCTGAATTAAGCCCCACTGTTTTTCAAACCAGGTGTTATAGGAACTCATTTTACCAGTGTGGGTCCCTAGTGCCAGTGGTGCCTGGTGTGGAATCTGATCCTTTCACTTCTCCATGCTTATGGTTAGTCTTGCCAGGGTACTGGTTCCTAACTACATCTCTGCTCCTCCTAGACTTTTCCTTGTGGCCTTTTCTCTACAATTCACTGTGGACAGACAGTCTGTTCTGTCAGTGTTCATATTATTTTCAGAGTTAGTTGCATAGATCTAGCTGTTACCTTGATGTGCCTATGAGATGAAGTGAGCTCAGGATCCTCTTATTCCACCATGTTCTCCTTCTATCTAAATTAGATGATGTAGGAGCACCTGGGTAGCTCAGTTAAGTATCTGCCTTCAGTTCAGGTCATGATCTCAGGGTCCTGTGATTGAGCCCCACATCCGGCTCTCTGCTCAGCAGTCTGCTTCTCCCTCCCATTCTACCTCTGTGTGCGTTCTCTCTCAAATAAATAAATAGAAGCATTAGAAAGAAAGAAAGAAGGAAAGAAGGAAAGAAAGAAAGAAAGAAAGAAGGAAAGAAAGAAAGAAAAATAGAGAATGTATATGAAAAGTCTCTGACCAGCCACAGTGTACCTTAGTTGGATTTCTGCTTTGACATCATCTTGTTTCTAGATCTCTCTTGGCCTTCTATAAGCCTTATCTTCTACTTTTTCCTACCTATTTCCCTAAATTCACCTTCTTTCTTTTCTTCCTTAGGTGTTCAGTAATAAAAATGAATAAAGGTCCCTGATAATTAAACTAAGATTACAGCATAGAAAATGTAATGCAGGTAAAGTTGGTTAATGCAGTATTACCCAAAACCTATAATATTGATCTCTAGCTTCACAGGTTTTCATAAATTTGGAGAATGCCACGTTCAACAGATTTCCTTATTTCAGGCTTATTTGAGTCTTTAATATGCTAATAAGCGTGGGACAATAGTGCACAGCATTTTAGGCTTATCTGACCATAAGGACTTTTATGAATGTGGAACATTTTTGGGACTAGAATTCTTTGGATCTCCCTTAGGTAAACTCCTAGTTAAATGTCTGTCCTCCAAAGTAAAAAAGATTGCTGTTTGTAGAAGATCATGAAGGACTGCAGAGGGGAAAAGACCCCAGGAAGCACATTTACCAACCTCACAAGATGTGTCAAAGAAGATTGTAAGCTCCAAAATTATTGTTAAATGTCTTTTAAGCTAACACAATATCATGCTTGTTTCTAAAGAAGCAATCCTTATTCTAACTCTCCTTGTCTTGAGGGGAAAACCTCACTCAATCAATTTCCTCCTGCCCTCCCACACTTTTCCTTTCTCCTCCTCACCCCTGAAGACATGATCTTTCCTCAATTTTTCTACTTTATCTATTTTCCTCTCTATTACCCTCCCACCCAAGTCAAGAAATTGTGATAATTCACAGAGCATATGGGTGTTTTTTTTCTTCCCCTCTCTCAGTGGAGAGATGAATAGGCTATAGCAGAAAAAGATTTTATTGATATCTCATAACTAAAACGTTTGAAAATCCAAGAATTAATTACCACTCAAATTTCTTTGGCTTTGAGTTTTTCCCCCTTTTCTAAAGCCTAAAAGCTTACTATGATCACACCTTAATTATTCTCAACAGCAAATAATCATGTACTTGAATTTTACTATGATCCTACGTCCCTGGAGTTGCAATTGGAATTTCAGAAGAAACCTTTCTTTACATGAAATAACTGCATGTTCTGCCTCTTTGAGTCTTAAATACTGCTCAATAACTAGGTATTTTTCATTCATACAATAAAGATTTATCAAGCGCTAGTGCATGCCACTCTCTGTGCAAGGTACTAAGGATTCAAATGTGTAGCTTATGGTTGCTGGTGATGATGGTGATAGTGATATGATGACTTCAAAAAGGTGTCCCTCACTTATATGAAGGGTCCAGTAGCATGGAAGTCTCTAACATTTTAAATAGATGAGCATGGGGCCAGATTGCAGGCAGAGAGTAATTATTATTTTTGGTGATTGGCTTGTTAGACCCAGCATTTTTTTATGGATCAGTGGTTCTAAATTCCAATGGCACTATAAAGAATTTTAAAAATGTTAATATCTGAGTCCCACTACAAACCAACTGAATTGGAATATCTGAAGATGGGTTCTTGGATATTGTTTACTTCATAAAAGGTCCATGGGTGAGTGTAATGTGTAGCTAGTGCTGAGAGCCAATGTTGTAGATAAGAGTAAGAAGAGTTTTCTAGGGATTGTAAGAATATATTAATGGTAGCTAAATTGAGAGGAAGGCCAAAGGAGAAATTATTAACTATATAACTTAACTAAAGGAGCCCAAAATTTGGGCATGTCACTGGATTATAACCAAGGGTCATGGCACCTACATAAAAATACATAAGCCAGATCCCTTGTCTCCCAAGCAACTTTATTCCTTTACAGCATGCCGAGGAAGTTTGCTACAGAAGGGATCACAAATTTCCAGGAAACTCAACCCACAGGATACATTCATCAGAGTTAAGACTATAATATTGCATATAGTCTCAATACTCAAAGATAAATATTTACACAAGAGGTCTTATTAGTGGATAATTGTGAAACTAAATGATTTTTCTGCAGAGTTGCTCATGTAAGAGCAAATATAAATTAAAAATAAGAGGTTTAATTCTCCTGGTTAAAAATACAAAATCCCCCTCCCCTCCCTTTTCTTACACTATTTACTTTAGCAAACTTATTTTAGTACTTTCTCATCTCTTTGAAATATATATAATCCATTTGAGACTAGACAGGCCTTTGGTCAGCTGGTCTCTTGTCAGCCTTCTGATTTAGGAATGTCTTTCTGAAGAATTGGGAGCCATCTCTTTGAAATGTAAACACCAAGAGAGGTAGCACCCCTATCTTCCTATTCTGTGTTAGAGTGGGAGCCTAACTTCAGTGGACACCTTGCCCCAAGTGTAAAACTATCCTGCCAGGATATTTTTCTCCAGATAAAGCCAATTAGCTAACATATATATTCACTCCTACTATCAGGTAAAGTTAAGATGAACTATATATGGTAATTGGTGGAGTCCTTTACTTGATGATAGTTATTGTCTATCCTGAAACATTATATATAATATAATCTGCTTGGCTACGTAAGGTGATACAGCTTCTTGCTATTTTTGTAATCTTTTAATCAGATTGTCTGTTATATGTATCACATTGTGGTTTGATGTTTATTTAATAATAAAATTAATTTCTTTCATTATTACCTTTAGGAAGTTTTCTGAGTTGAGAGAAGATTTTGTTTTAAATTATTTCCCTAACAGAACATGTTAGCTTACTAGAGTATGACAGTTATTCTCAATCTCTTCTTCTTCTTTTTTTTTTCTTTCTTTCTTTGGGGAGAGGGAATCAAACCATTTTATTGAGGGGCTTTGGATAAAGGTCAAAGAAGTAGGAGGACAATGAGATTCAATGTCCTTGGCCCTGACAGGATCTCCCCAGTTTCACAGTTGCTGAAAGCTTTTTAAAATTTTTTTCTTCTGATCTTAGGCCATCATCAGATACAAATAACTGAAAGATTATACTTTTCAGATTTTCTTCAGTATTCACAGATCAGAGTGAATATTTGAAAATGTCTTGAATTACAGTCTTGTCTTTTAATCTAACCAAAGACCATAAGAATTTCCAGGAATCCTCAAAAATCATTATTAGAAAAAAATTCATTTTGGCAATTTAGAGAGCTCATAGTGTCTTAAGCACTGTCAACCAAATAGTCAAAGAAATTAGGAATATAGAAAAAGAATCTGAGGGAATTTTTTTCTGCTTAATGCCCACTTTTACTTCGGTTCCTCCCAAGATGGATGTTCACTGGCAACACCAGAAAGAAAGTTGCTTCAGAGTAAATACTTTTTTTTTTCTAACAAATGCCATGAAGTAAGCTTTCATCTCTAGTCCATTTAATTTAGACAGTTTAATGGGACTAAAGTGTCATTCAACAAGTATAAAGTATTTGTTTCACACGATGAGTCACAGGTCCCATTATTTCTGTGGCAGCCCAGCAACCACACCAGAAATGTAATCTCCTCCCAAAAGGAATGGGTACACCCATTATTATTATCAGTAGCATTTATGTAGGTAAATTCAGGTCCCATGGATGGTTAATTAGAAAGAGGAGTAGGAAGACTGAGGGCTCATGCAAACAAATCTCACCAATGTTCAAAACAAGGAAATATTAACTAGTGCAAGAGAACTTTTTCAGGGCCCAGAACCTAGTAGCTGTAGAACAGCAGTGAAGACCCGGGTTGGGATAGTATTTAATGGTATTGGACAGTAACCAAGATGAGCTAGAGCACATTCACTTAGTACAGTGCCTGGGATGTAGAAAGTGGTTAACAGATATTAATTGGGGAACTAATAAAGGTGTCTTTCTTGTTTCTTTTTTTATTTTTTTGTAACATTTGTTTGGTGGGTGGGAAATTCATAAGACAAATCTTTTCATTTCGCCCTTAACTCAGTCTGTAGAGTGGCTCTTATCTTTTCCCCAACACGAGCAAAGATTTGCAATTTTCACTGAATGCTGAAGTTCCCTTCCCTAAGTTTCTATCATAAATGAAACAATCATCTCATTATAGATTAGGGGTTCTCTGGAAATCTGACCCAATTATTATTTCAATGACCACACATACCTTATCATTCACCTAAAATCCACTGAAGTGTACAAATTTTAGCTCCCAATATGCTGCCTCTTCCCAACAGCTTTCAAATTCAATAATAAAAAAAGTTATGCATTTTCTTCTATAAAGTAATAGGTCATTTATTTCAAGCTTTAAAAAGCATAATTAAATATTTAATGGAAAAGATGGGAGTTAGAAATGCTGCCTGGCCTATGTTTAAAGGGAAAGAATAAAGTTATACCTTTGATGCAGATATTGATCATTAGAAACATGTTCTTAAATTAAGAATATAGATCATGTCACCTTTTCCCAGATCTTATTCTGAGTCACCCCTACCATCAAATTAAAAAGAAAATAGAACCATATCCAGGAAAAACTGACAACAGCATCAATTGGTTCTCCAGCAAAATCATATCTCCTTGATATGAAATATCCAATTGATAACAGCCAAAATTAAGTGTATGGGAGTCCTGATATCTCATGAGATTAACTCAGTAATATCCTTTCAGAGTAAATGTGTGCTTCTTCTGATAGTTGTAGTTTTATAGAAAACTTATAAAACTTAATTTTATATATGTATATATACATGTATATATATAAAACATATAAGCTTATATGCTTAGAAAAATCTAAGTGTAAAGATGAATTGAAAAAGGAATCTGCTTAGAAAACTAGTAAGTTCAGGGCAGCGGACAGGCTGTCAAAGCAGGCAGGGTCCTTGCTATGTTCTTCCTCAGAAGAACTGCAGGACCATGCCAATGCGGAAGCTGTTGCCTAATTCAGAGTAGCCTCTCTTCGTCACAAAGAACCCCAGGTAGTTGCCAGTACTTCTAGGCTGGGTGGAGAAAGAGAAGCTAGCAGAACAAGATCTAAAGAGCTTGCTTCATACCCAGAAGCCAGCATCCCCACAGTGCCTCCCTGGCAGTTTTAAGGAAGCATGCCTCAAAGGGAGCATTTGTTGATTGATTAAATTTACAGGGACAACTGAGCTCAGTGTGCATTTACTAAATTAACAAATTCAGAAATTAGGAAATAAGGCATTTAACCTGTGCCAGAATGAAACACCTATGCATTTGACAAGTGGAACTTTCTTTTTTTTTTTTTTTTTTACTTTGACTCACTAATAGTATGGATAGACAAATGTTCTGGCAATGTTTAAATATTCAGAATCCATTTAACATCTATACCTCAAAAGTACTATGTACAATTTGCCTGTCAAAAATAAGCTTTTTCAAAATCTAATCTTCTCTCTTTTGGATGACAGACGACTGGGAGTGAGGGTATGTAGAATAGGTATCAGTATTCCTGCTTAATTTTCATGGTAAACATTTCTTTACTGTTAATGTGATTTTGAATAATATTTTAATAAAATCACCACCATCTATCAATTCACCCAACTAGATAATTATGCTATTCCGGTGCTTAAATTTCTTAGCCATAAGCAATCACAGCGTTATATTCTATACAAAGCTATTCTAACATGCACTGTCATTTTAACGCCTCTGATGCAAGACCATCCCCCTCTTCCTCCCCCTTCAGTGTCCTGTTACCTTAGGCAACCCAACAGAGGTGATATTATTTCAGGACATATCTGAAAATAACTTCTTAAAAAAGTTTTTTTTTTATATATATAACCAACCACCTGCATGGCAGGAAAATCACAGGAAGCAAATAACTATCCCTGCATGAGTCACCGTCACCAGCAATCTCACAAGGTAATGAAACCAATTCCACACTTTGCTGGTAGCCTGCAACTGAAGGGTAAAAACCAGAGGGTTTTGATCATCCTGAAAGTAAAGCCTAGAAGAATTCCCGACTTGAAACAAAGAAGAAAGGCAGAGTTCCTTGAGTTCATGGTTCTCAGCTATTTAATTGTCCTCCTGATTCAGTGTCTGTCCAGGTGCATGAAACACTACTGGACTTCTGGAGACCAAACTGAGCTCAACTGAGGAAAATCATGACCAAAAGAGAGCGGCTATGATTAAAGCTGCAGGAAGCTGCAACCCAGAAATTTGAATTTTGAACAGTTTCTTCCAAATGCACTAAAGAGGTCTCTCAATAATTCTTTTTTTAAAGTTTTTGAGTATAGTTGATATGCAATGTTACATTAGTTTCAGGTGTACAACATAGTGATTCAACTTCCCTATACATTATGCATTATGCTGGGCTTATCACGAATGTAGCTCTCATCTATCACCATACAACACTATTACAACACCAGTGACTATCCCTGTCCTGCATCTTTTATTCCCATGACTGATTCATTCCATAACTGCAAAACTATATTTCCTATTCCCCTTCACTCACTTGGCCCATCCCCCACCCCTTTCCCCTCTGACAACCAGCAATTCTCTGTATTTACAGGTCTAATTCTGCTTTTTGTTTGCTTGCTTATTCATTTGTTTTTTTTTGTTTTGTTTGTTTTTAGGTTCTATATATGAGTAAAATCATATGGTATTTTCCTTTCTCTGTCTGACTTATTTCACTCAGCATGATATCCTCTAGGTCTATCCCTGTTGTTTCAATTGGCAAGATCTCATTCTTTTTTATGGCTGCATAACACTGCATTGTGTGTGTGTATCACATCTTTCTCATCCATTTGTCTATCAATGGACCAGTTTGTTTCCATTTCTTAGCTATTATAAGTAATGGTACAATTAACATAGGGTGGATATATCTTTTTGAATTGCTGTTTTTGTTTTCTTTGGGTAAATATTCCATAGTGAAGTTATAGGATCATATGGTATTTTTAATTTTAATTTTTTTGAGGAAACTCCATCCTGTTTTCCACAGTAGCTATACCGATTACATTTCCACCAGCAGTGCACAAGAGTCCTCTTTTTATTTTTTAATTTTTAAGATTTTATAAATTTATTTCAGAGAGTACCAGCAAGAGGAGGTGGAGAGGGATAGAGAGTATCTCAAGCAGATGCTGCACTGAGTATGGAGCCCAACTCGGGGCTCCATCTCACAACCCTGAGCTGAAACCAAGAGTCTGACCCTCAACTGGCTGAGCCACCCATGTGCCCCAAGAGTCCCTTTTTCTCTTCATTTTCACCAACTCTTTTTATTTCTTGTCTTTTTAATTCTAGCCATTCTGACAGGTGTGAGGTGATATCTCCTTGTGGTTTTGATTTGCATTCCTTGATGAGAGAGATAAAACATCTTGTCATGTATCTACTGGCTGTCAGTATGTCTTCTTTGGAAAACTGTCTATTCAGGTCTGCTCATTTTTAACTAGATCGTTTGTGGGGTTTTTTAAAATTTTGTTTTGTTTTGTTTTGTTTGCTGTTGAGGCAATAATTCTTTTATTGATGACTAAGTCAGGAAGCGCTTGGCTCAACTGCTAGGATCCTGGAAAATTTAAACTCCTGTTTTCATACACAGTAGTCAGGCTGTAACACCTTGAAGTACCAAGCAGAACACTCCATTCTGGTGAGATTATGAATGGGATAAGAAATCTCTTCCCCTAATGGGCTGGGCAGACTAGTGTATATCCAGAAATAAACCAATAGTCTCATCAGTGTTTACACATTCTGTGTTGCTAAAGCCAAATCCAATGTGAGAATTGGGAGAATGAATTCTCTCTCAAAGTCTCCCTTCAAGTTTAAACATTTTAGACAAGATTCAATAAAAAATTTTAATCTAACTTTGTGCCAGCAAAGCCCATAAATCAGCACAAATACTGAAAAATTGAAGAGGCACTGTTTTTTTATTGGATCCATAAATCTAAGAATTTATCACTTAAAGAACAATTTTAGGTGTTTAGTTATTTTTTTAATAATTAGTGTAAGGAGAGACAGGGAATTGAGCTCAAAGGTATAAGAGCCTTATTCAAATCCCAAAAGCACAAATATTGAGGGAAAGCATATCGCCTAAATAAAACTGGCCAAAAATCTCCAATTCCAAACCCAACAAATAAATGCCCTATTTTCACGGGTTTTGGTTTGGATTTTGCCTCCTATATATGTGTCCTAATTTCCAGTGGTTGTCATGGCAAGAAAAAGGTGCTTTGAAATCTATTATTTTTTCAGTTTGAACACTTAGAGAAATATTTTCAAGTTTGGCGGGGACGTTGGCAGAAAGGCATAAAAACGGAACTTTGAGGTAGTATAATTTAGAAATCTCTCCTCACTAATGAATGTTTTGATCAAATTAATTTGGATTTATATACATAGAATTGCCATCTGACCGCTAATAACAAGCCAAGAATAGTATATATCAATATAAATTATATTCTTCCCTGCACATAAACCATAGCATTGCATGCCTTATTTTATTCCAGGTACCACCTCTTGTTTGCTTCCATGGAAAGCTACCTAAAGTGTGGCACAGAAGGCACATTACATACCTAGAAATTCAGGTTCTAAAGTATATTACATACCTAGAAATTCAGGTTCTAAAGTATATTACATACCTATAAATTCAGGTTCTAAAGTATATTTTGCCATCAGAATCTCTGTCCTTGGAACTCCCAGTGTGGCCCACAGGACAGCAGCATTGACCTCACATGACAGCTTGTGAGAAATGCCAAGTTTCAGGTTCCACCCACATCTACAGAATCTACCAAAATCTGCATTTTAACTGGATTGCCACATATGCATGTGTACATCAAAGTGTGAGCGGTGATGTTCTATATCATTTCAGCGCACTGATCCTTTTTGCATTAGGTTTTCTTGTTGGTAAAATGAAACAGTTAGACTGAATAATTATGAAGGTCTGTCCTCAACTTATGATTTACAGCAAATGCAAGCTAGAAAACTTCCTTTCTTGGGTATTCTTTTGCATTTCCTGTAGATCTTCCAAGTTCAACACCATCTACATATGGAGACTGAGAGTAAATGAACATTTGCTTCCTCTAAGTTTACTTCATAGAAACAAATCAAGCCAAATGTTTAGTTTTATCTTACCCCAAAATAGAGCATGTTAAAGAATAAAGGGGAAGAGAAAGAGAAGTACTAATGTATAACTGAACCTTAATAAACACTTTAGTTTCATTGAACTATATTACAGATGAGAAAACAGTCTCAAAAGTCTTAAGTAACTTGTCCCGGGTACACACTTAAGTGTCACAATCAGGATTTAAGCTTAAAGATCTCTCAAGCTTAGCAATGGGTATTAAGGAGGGCATGGATTGCATGGAGCACTGGGTGTGATATGCAAACAATGAATCTTGGAACATTGCATCAAAAACTAATGATGTACTGTATGGTAACTAACAAAGCACAATAAAAAAAAATAGGGAATATAAATAAATTAATTAATTAATTAGTATGCTTAAAAAAATACCCTGAAAAGCAGAGCTGCTTAATAATGTGCAAAGTCAGTAGTATAAACAGCTTTTATTATTTCTAGTTTTGTAACCTCTACTGAAGTTTTATAAATTCCAAATAACAAAAATGACGCCAAAATTACATATCTATTCTGCTTTGCCTTCCTCCAAATCATACTCTCTAATGATACATTGATAAATCTAGATACATTGACAAATCATATTTTTTTATCAAGGTATAGTTGACACACAAGATTACATTTGTTTCAAGTGTACAACTCCTATATATTATGCTATAATCACCAAAAATGTAGCTATCATCTGTCACCAGACAATGCTATTACAGTATCATTGACTATATTCTCTATGCTGTACCTTTCATCCCTGTGACTCATTCATTCCAAAAATGGAAATATCTACCTCCCTCACATTTACTTATTTTGTGCCCCCCAACACACACATAGCTACCTTCACTCTGCCAACCACCAGTTTGTTCTTTGCATTTAAGAATCTGGTTTTTGTTTGTTTGTATTCTTTTTTAGATTTCACATTTAAATGAAACCATATGCTATTTCTTCCTCTGAGTTATTTCACTTAGCATAAAACCCTCTAGGCCTTTCCATGTTGTCCAAATGGCAAGATCCCATTCTTTATTATGGCTGAGTAATATTCCATTATGTGTAATATATACCACATTTTCTTTATCCATTCATCTATCAAATGGACACAGATTACTTCCGTATCTTGGCTATTGTCAATAATGGTTATAGGGATGCATATATCCTTTTGAATTAGTATTTTCATTTTCTTTGGGTAAATATCCAGTAGTGGAATTACTGGATCTATTTTTAATTTTTTGAGGAACCTCCATACTGTTTCTCAGAGTGGCTGTACCAATTTACATTCTTACCAACAGTGTATGAGGGTTCCTTTTTCTCCTCATCTTTGTCAACATTTGTTATTTTTTGTCTTTTGATTTTAGCCATTCTGAGAGATGTAAGGGGATATCTCATTGTTTGCATTTCCCTATGATTAGTGATGTTGAGCATCTTGCCATGCGTTGGTTAGCTATCTGTATGTCTTCTTTGGGAAAGTATCTATTCATGTCCTCTGCTCATTTTATAAATTAGATTGTTTGGGATTTTTGCTGTTGAGTTGTATAAGATCTTTATATATTTTGGATATGAATCCTTTGCCAAATATGTCATTTACAAATATCTTCTCCTACTCTCAATAGGTTACCTTTTTGTTTTCTTAATGATTTCCTTTGCTATGCAAAAGCTTAGTTTATTTTTGCTTTTCATACCCATGTCTGAGGAGTTTATTTTTGCTTTTCATACCCATGTCTGAGGAGACTCCATAAATCTGTTGCCAAGGCCAATTTCAAAGAATTTACTGCCTGCCTTTCCTTTCCATCTAGTTTTATGGTTTTTGATCTCACACTTAGGTGTTTATTCCATTTTGAGTTTGTTCATGTTTGGTGTAAGAAAGCGGTCCAATTTCATTGTTTTGCATGTGGCTGTCCAGTTTTTCCAATAAAACTTTTTAAAAAGACTGTTTTCCCCCATTTGGACTTCCCCAGCAAGTCCAAAGCTTCCTTTGCGGTAGACTAACTAATTGTATAGGTGTGGTGGGTTTATTTCTGGGCTCTCTATTATGTTCTGTTGATCTGTGTGTCTATTTTTGTGCAAGTACCATTCTATTTTGATTACTTTATATTTGTAGAATATCTTGAAATCTGGGATAGTAACACCTCTAGTTTTGTTCTTCCTTTTCAAGATCAATATTTTGTTCTTCTTTTTCAATAGCTTTGGCTATTCAGAATCATTTGAGTTGCCATACAAATTTTAGGATTGTTTTTTCTATTTCTGTGAAAAATGCCGTTGGTATATTGATAGGGATTACGTTAAATCTGTAATTGCTTTGGGCAGTAGAGACATTTTAATGATATTTTTTCTCTTAATCCATAAGCATGGCATTTCTTTCCATTTGTTTGTGTCATCTTCAATTTCTTTCATCAATGTTTTATTGTTTTCAGAGTACAAGTCTTTTAAAACTTCCTTGGTTAAGTTTATTCTTAGTGTTTTTATTTTTTGTGTAATTATAAATCAGACTGTTTCTTAATTTCTCTTCTGCTTCATTATAAGTGTACAGAAAGCAATGGATTTCTGTATATTGATTTTGTGTCCTGTGACCTTACTGAATTTACTTTTCAGTTCAAGTAGATTTTTGGTTGAGTCTTTAGGTTTTCTAGATAGAGTACCATGTCATCTGCAAATAGTAAACGTTTTATTTCTTGCTTACCAATTTCGAAGCTTTTTAAAAATGTTATTGTTTTTTAATTTTAATTCTAGTATAGTTAACATGCAGTGTTAATTTCAGGTATACAATTTAGTACAATCTGACAATTCTATACATTGCTCAGTGCTCATCATGGATAAGTATACTCTTTAATCTCCATCACCTATTCCACCCTTCCATTTATTTCTTTTTTCTGATCACTGTGCCTAGGACTTATGGTACTATGTTTTATAACAGTGGTGAAAGTGGACATCCTTGTCCTGTTCCTGATCTTAGGAAAAAACTTTTTGTTTTTCACCATTTAGTATTATGTTAGCTGTGGGGTTTTCATATATGGCCTTTATACATTGAGGTACATTCCCTCTAACCCTACTTTGTTGAGAGGCTTTTTTTTTTTTATCATGAATGGATGTTGTACTTTGTTAGGTGCTTTTTCTGCAGCTATTGAAATGATCCTATGGTTTTTATCCTTTCTGTTGTTGTGATGCATCACATTGATTAATTTTTAAATATTGAACCACACTTGCGTCCTAGGAATAAATCCTGGTTGATTGTGGTGAATGATTTTTTAAATGTATTGTTGGATTTAGTTTGCTCATATTTTGCTGAGGATTTTTGCATCTTGTTCATCAGTGATATTGACCTATAGTTTTGTTGTTGTTGTTGTTGTTTTGTTTTATTTGTAGTATCTTTATCTGGTTTTGGTATCAGGGTAATGCTGGCCTCATAGACTGAATTTGGAAACTTTCCTTCCTCTTCTATTTTTGGAATAGTTTGAGAAGAATAGGTATTAAATCTTCTTTAAATGTTTGGTAGAATATACCTGTGAAGATGACTGGTCCTGGACTTTTGTTTGTTGGGAGTTTTTGATTACTGATTCAATTTCATTGCTGGTAACCTGTCTGATCAAATTTTCTAGTTCTTCCTCATTCAGTTTTGGGAGGTTATGTTTCTAAAAATATATCCATTTTTCAAGGTTGTTCAACTTTTTTCCATATGATTTTCCATAACATTTTCTTTTTCTATTTTTTTTTTATCATGGTAAGTGTATTCTTTAATCCCCATCACCATTTCACCCATCCTTTCCACCCACCTCCCCTCTGGTAACCTCAATTTAGTTTGTTCTCTCAGGTTAAGAGTCCATTTCTTTGTTTGTCACACTCTCTTTCTTTCTTTACTCATTTGTTTTGTTTCTTAAATTCCACATATCAGTGAAATTATATGGTATTTGTTGTTCCCTAACTTATTTCACTTAGCATTACACCCTCAAGTTCCATCCGTGTTGTTGCAAATGGCAAGATTTCATTCTTCTTTATGGTTGAATAATATTTCATTATATAATACATATACATCACATCTTTATCCATTCATCTATTAATGAGCACCTGGGCTGCTTCCATGGTTTGGCTGTTGTAAATAATGCTGCTATATAGTGGTGCATGTATCCCTTTGAATTAGTGTTTTTTTAATTCCTTGGGTAAATACCTAGTATTGTGAATACTGACTCATGAGGTAGTGCTATCTTTAATTTTTTGAGGAAACTCCATACTGTTTTCCACAGTGGCTGCACCCATTTGCATTCCTACCAACACTAGTTGTTTCTTGTGTCTTTTGTTTTAGCCATTCTGACAGGTATGAAGTGATATCTCATTGTAGTTTTGATTTGCATTTCCCTGATGACTGATGTTGAGTATCTTTTCATGTGTCTGTTGGTTATCTGTATGTCTTCTTTGGAGAAATGTCAGTTCATGTCTGCATATATTTTCTTATAGTCCTTTGTATTTCTGTGGTATTTGTTATTATTGCCCCATTTTCATTTCTGATTTTTTTGAGTCTCCTTTCTTTCTTTCTTTTTATTGCATCTGACTAAGTCTTATCAATTTTGTTGATCTTTTCAAAGAACTAGCTCCTGGTTTCATTGATCTGTTCTAACAATTTTTAGTTTCTATTTCATTTATTTCTGTTCTCATCGCCACTGTTTCCCTCATTCTACTGGTTTGGGGTTTTGTTTGTTTCTTCCTAGCTCCGTTAGGTGTAAGGTTAGGTTGTGTATTGGATTTTTTTTTTTGCTTCTTGAGATAGGCCTGTATTAATGTAAACCTCTCTCTTAGAGCAATTTTTGCTGTATTCCAAAGATTTTGAACCATTGAGTTTTCATTTTCATTTGTCTCTGTGTATTATTTGCTTCCTCTTTGACTTCTTGGTTGACCCATTCATTGGTTAGTAGCATGTTATGTAACCTCCATTAACTTGTGTTTTGTCCAGATTTTCCCTTGTGGTTGAATTTTAGTTTCATAGCATTGTGGTTAAAAAAAAAAAAAAAAAAAAAGGCACGGTATAACTGCAGCCTTTTTTAATTTGTTAGACTTGTTTTGTGGCCTAATATGTGATCTAGTCTGGATAATGTCCCATGTGTACTTGAAAAGGATGTGTATTTTGCTTTAGGATGGAATGTTCTAAATATAGCTGTTAGATCCCCATCTGGTCCAATGTGTCATTTACAGCCACTGTTTATCACTTTTCTGTTCAGATGATCTACCCACTGATGTAAATGGGGTGCTAAGTCCCCTATGATTATTATTTTTACTATGGATTACCTCCATTTTTTCTGTTAATACATCTTTTATGTATTTTGGTGCTCCAATGTTGGGTGCATAAATATTTACAGTTGTTATGTCTTCTTGTTGGATTGTTCCCTTTATGATTGATTAGTTTCCTTCTCTGTCTCTTGTTAACAGTCTTTTTTTTGTTTTTTTTAAAGTCCATTTCTCCCATATAAGTATTGCTACCCTGGCTTTCTTTTACTTCTCTTCACTTTTCCATTTGCATGTGTCTTTAAACCTGAAATGATCCTCTTATAGGCAGCATATAGATGATTCTTGCTTTTTTATGTATTCTGCCACCTTATGTCTTTTGATTGGAGCATTTCGTCAACTTACATTTAAAGTAATTATTGACAGGTGGTGCTTTTTGCCATTTGTTTGTTTTATGGTTGTTTTTATAGTTCTTCTTTTGTAGTTCTTCTCTGTTTCTTCTTACTCTCTTTCTTGCTTGCTCTTTCTTCTTCACTTGCTCTCTTCTCTTATGTTTTGCTGGCTTTCTTTATTGATATACTTGTATTTATTTCATTTTTGCATACTCTTACTGTTTTTTTAATTTGTGTTTACCATTAGGTTTCTGTATAACATCATGTGCATATAACAATCTATACTAAGTTGATGGTCACTTAAGTTTGAATCCATTCTAAAAGCACCAAATTTTACTCTTCTCTCTACCACATTTTAGCTATAGGGTGTCATACTTTATATCCTTTTATTTTGGGAATCCCTGGACTGATTTTTATAGATATACTTAATTTTACACTGATTTTATGCTTCTTACTTTTCTTACACCTACTTTTGCTCTTCTATTCAAAGAGTGACTTTTAACACTTGTGAGGGGAGTTAGCAATGATGAAAACTTTTACATTTTTGTTCTCCCCTGGGAAACTCATTCTCTCCTATTCTGAATGATAGCTTACTAGATAAAGTATTCTTGGCCACAGGGTTTTTTTCTTTCAGCACTTTGAATATATTGTGCCACTCTCCTGTGGGCTGAAACTGTCTGCTGAAAAACCAGCCTATGACCTTAATGGGGTTTTGCTTGTATGTATCTGTTTTCTTTACTTTTGCTGCTTTTTAAATTCTCTCTTTATCACAACTTTTTGCCATTTTAGTTATGTGTCTTGTTGTGGACCAGTGTGGGTTGATTTTGTTGGGGTCTCTGTTTCTTAGATCTGGATTTTTGTTAACTTCCCCAATTCAAGAAATTTTCACCTATTATTTCTTCAAATAAATGCCCTGCCTCCTTTTCTCTTTCTTCTTCTTTGAGGATCCCTGTAATATGAATGTCATTATGCTTGATGGTACTGCTGAGTTCCCTTAATCTATTCTCATTTTCTCTTAATCTTTTTCCTTTCTCCTATTCAGTTTTATTTCTTTTATTACTCTGTCCTCCAGGTTGCTGATCTTGTTCTTCTGCTTCTTCTATTCTACTATTTATTTCCTTTTGCATATTTTTAATTTCAATTATTGAGGTCACCTCTGATTTTTTTTTTTATGCTTCCTATCTCTTTGTTGAGATCCTCCACTCTTCTCAAGTCGAGTATCTTTAAATTCTCTATCAGGTATATTACTTATCTCCATTTTGTTTAACTCTCCTGCTCTGATTTTGTCCTGTTTTTTCATGTGGGATATTCCTCTGTCTCATTTTGTCTAACTCTGTCTGTTGCTGTATATTAGGAAAACTGGTTACATCTCCTGTACTGGCAAGTAGTGACCTATGAATAAGAGTTCCAATGGTGCCCTAACACATCAGGAGTGTTTCCTATGTATGTTGTGTGTGTCCATCAGGAGTGTTCCCTATGTATGTTGTGTGTGTCCTACTGTTCCTGAGCTGCATTTGCCTTCAGTGTAGTCAGCTGCAATAGCCCTTTTTGCCTGCTTGGGCTGAGTTTGCCAGAGTTGTGGTGGCATCAAACTGGGAAGTTCTCTTCCTTTTTGTCACCTGGGAGGCTTTCATTGGTGGGCAGGGCCTGCAATCAGGACATATTTCTGGGCCCACTCTGGGCCCAAAGTCAAACTGATATGTGTGGTTATTTTCCCTTCTTTCTAAGTCAGGAGTCACTTTGGAGTGGTGCTGACTCCTTCAGGGCTGCGTACACAATGCCACATTTTGGCATCACTTTGGATGGACTCTTGCTAAGGGCAGGTTGGAGGGGGTGAATCCACAGAAGAATGCGGGGAGTGGGCACACTGTTATCAGGTGAGGTGAAGAGTCTTTACAGTGTGCTAGTTCCTGTATGTGCCCTTTAGGTTAGGGAATTGAGGGACAGGGGAAAAGCATCTTCCACCTTTTTTGTTCTTAGAGAAGTCTCTTATTGATCCTTGTCCCTCTAGCACATGTTCTGGGACTAGTAAATATATACCCATATACCTCAGACATTTTTCAAACTCCTACTTTTATGCTGTATCCCAGTGGTGCTGTTTGTTATGCTTTCTCTTTAAGACCAGTTTAAGACTCAGTTTCCTTTCACACTTTGGGTCTTCCAGCACCAAAGCCACTGGTTAAAGTTCCAGGTGTTAAGCCCCACTGATTGTAAAAACTCAGGATGTTAAACCCCTCTAGTTTTCAAAGCCACGTGTTATGGGGATGTGTCTTCCCAATGTGGGTACCCTGTGCCTGGGGCACCCAGTGTGGGGTGTGGGGTCTGCTCTTTTCCTTTCTCTGTGCTTGTGGCATCCCTCCCTCCCATAGACAATTTTGCAGGTCATCTTGCTTCCTGATAACATTTCTGCCCTTCCTACTATTTTCAAAATGGCCTCTTCTCTGCTTAGCTGTGGAGAGTTCTGCTAAATGTTGGATCAATTCCTGGGTTATTTGCCCTGATGTGGGTGTTACTAGGTGATCCATGGGAAAAGGTGAGCTTGGGATCCTCCTTTTCCACCATATTCATAATTCTAGTTTCATGTATTTTCTATCTCTTTGTTGAAGTTCTCATTCAGTTCATTCAGTTTTCTCAACAGTTTGTGAACATCTTTATGACTATTACCTCAAATTTGTATTAGGTATATTAGTTATCTCTGGATCACTATGGTCTTTTTCTGAGGTTTGGTCGTATTCCTTTATCTGGAACAAATTTCACTGTTCCCTCATTGTACTTGACTTTCTGTGCTTGTTTCCAAAATAGCTACTGTTTTTTGTCTTGAAGGTGTTGCCTTATGTAGGTGATGATTCTTCTCATTCACTGTGCCCTAGTTCTTGGTTATGTCAAATTTTTGTGATGGTCTAAACTGTCTGATTTTTTATTGATATGCCCCCATTTTTGATGGTGTGCAAGACCTGTCCATGATCCAAAGGAATCTCATTTAGCACTTCATTCAGGCTGATGGAAGTCAGGCCTTCAGATGACAGCTTAAGTATGCAAATATATTCAGTCCTATGGGCCACAATCCCAAATGCTACTGACCTCCTGATTGGGAGATCTGGAGGTGTGATGTGGGCAACAGTTGTGACAATTGGAGTTTTAGATGAGTATACAAGTTCCTTTCTGGAAGGTCTCATTAAGCTGTAGCAAAGCCAATTGACTGCATAAGGATAATGTCCCCAAGCTTACATTCCCTGTCTGTGCAGTGCCCTGGGGTGGTAGCTGGCCAAAAAAAGTCTTTCTGATTGTTATAGTCTCTTGGAGCTCATGTCCACCATGCCTGGGAAAACAAAGAGCTTCCCCTTGTGGTTTGCCTGCATCCACTTGTTTTAGCAGGGCAATTGTAGAGGTAGGGATCAGGGCACATTCACTGGCTTCAGGAGGAAAGTGCCTGGACTGTGCATGCCTGTAGGCTTCATCAGTGCTGCAGGAGAGTGCCCTGTATGCACATGAATGCCGGCCCCAGCATGAGGATGGATAAATGCTGTGACTACTCATGCTGGCCAGCCCCAGCCAGGGAGGAGGGGATTGATGCAATCACCCACATTCTCTGGCCTCAGCAAGGTGGCAGGAAGGTGCCATTCACAAGCCTGTTTGTACTAAGTGGGTAAGAGGAGAACACACAAATGGCCTCTGCCAGCATTGCTATGGGGGTATGGATGAGGATGCTTATCTGGGATACTCATGATTTTTATCCTTCATGTTGTCAGTGTGATATTGCTTGATTTGTCAATATTGAACTGTACTTGTGTCCTCAGAATAAACCCCATTTGATTGTGGTGTACATTTTTCTAATGTGGTTTGATATTTTGTTGAGGGATTTGCATTTATGTTCATTCATGATACTGGTCTATAGTTTTTTTTTTTTATAGTATCTTTGCTATTGTCATCAGGATAATGCTGAACTCAGAATTAACTTGGAAGCTTTTCTTCCATTTTGCGGGGGGAATACTGTGAAGAGAAGAGGTATTAACTCTTCTTCTTCTTTTTTTTTTTTTTTAAGTTTTTAATTCCAGTTACTTAACATAGTGTTATATTAGTTTCAGGTGTACAATATAGTAATTCAACACTTCCATATATCACCCAGTGCTCATTACAGGTACACTCCTTAATCCCTATCACCACTCCCCTCTGGTAACCATCAGTTTCTTCTCTATAGTTAAGAGTCTGCTTCTTGATTTCTCTCTCTCTCTCTCTTTCTCTTTCTCTTATTTTTTCCCTTTGCTTGTTTTGTTTTGTTTCTTAAAATCCATATATGAGTGAAATCATATGGTATACTTCTTTCCTTGACTGACTTATTTGCTTAGCGTTATACTCTTTAGGTTTGTCCATGTCATTGCAAATTACAAAATTCCATGCTTTATGGGTGAATAATATTCTACCATATATATATATATATGTATATATATATATGCATATATGTAAAATAAAAAGATCATATATGATCTTTTTATTTTGTGAGTTCTCTTAACTAATGCATTAGATATAGTTGAATTTACTATTGTTTTTTAATCTTCACACTAGCTTTATAGGTGATTGTTCTATATTTACTGTATGTTTTCTTTTACTCATGAATTTTTTCACCTTCCTAATATTCTAATTATGACCTTTTCTTTTCCATTATAGGAAGTTTCTTTAACACTCATTAAAAAAAAAAAGATTTTATTTATTTATTTAACAGAGAGAGAGCACACAGGGGGAGCAGCAGGCAGAGTGAGAGGAAGAAGGAGACTCCTCCCTGAGCAGAGAGCCTATGTCAAGCTCTCAGTTTCCTCAAGTTTACTAATTCTTTCTTGGATGTACTCAATCTGCTGGGTTTATTTTAGTTATTACATATTTCATTCCCTAAATCTCTACATTAAAAAAAAACACAACTTTTTCCTTGACTTATACTCCTCTATTTTTGCTCACATTATTTTTTTCTTTACAGATGTGTTTTTTCTTTACTCCTCAGAGAATTTTGGCCATATACCTTTTAATGTCTCATTCAGAGATTTATACTCTTGGTAATCAATTTTTTCATGTATTGGATTTATTGGCTATTAGTTTAATTTTCATTCATGAAATATTAGTTGCAACATAAAGGAATTTTTTCTTATGTTTATTTTGTCATTTTCCTTTCTATTCTGTGCACTGCTCCAGATCTAATTATTTTTAATAGTTGCCTCTCTTTAGGTTATCCAAGTCCAGTCAGAAACAAGTCTTGCATTGGCAGTTCTGAATGACCATTCTGAGAGTTACAACCACTCAAGTATTTAAAACAATATATGGCATGAACCATATCCAGCTATCTCTACTTCCTCCTGCCATACTACCTAGCAGTACAGCATAGGTTTTGGCCACTGAGAATGATTTTGGCTTTTTAAATTTTTTTCTTACTCTGACTCCTGACTTGAATATGGAAGATTTTAGGTCCCATTTCCTGAAGAGACTGAACTCTTAGCTATCTCTTTGTGTTTTTATCTTGTAGCATAGTTATCTCCAGCTCACTGATGTTTCTTTTCAGTTATTGGGTCATAAGAGATGTTCATCTTTTTTTTTCCCCAAGAGCAACAATGACTCTATAAATATAACTTATAGATATTATTGCTATATGTTTATATCTGGGAGAAGGTAGTTTTATACCAAAGCTTACAACCCAGTTTTGATCAGAATACTACCTCTCTAGTAATCTGAGCTTTTATCCCAAGGAATGGAATGGCACCACAATTAGAATCATTTGAAAATTAATTCCTTTTCTTTTCTGGTCAGCCATGTTTAAAGCAAAAAATGTATACATTTTTCAGGAATCTTGGAAACTAGTGTGTCAAGAGTCATTGCTAACAAAAATAGCTCCCACTCAATCATAATTTGTTAATGTCTAGCATGAGACAAAGTAAGCCAAACCAACTTTAACTCAAATTATGAGAATAGAAAAATTCATTTTCTTTCCCCCCAATTAGCTTTTTTATTCTACTTTTCTTCACCTACCACTTCCATGGCTACTACTTCTCTGGCTCAGATATTCCAAGCTATTATCTTCTCTTTGTCTCTTTTACTTTAGAAAACTGGAATAGATCTAATATCAGTAACTTTTGATACTTGAACTTTTTGACTTATTGATAGGGCATATTTTAATGAGTGAATTTCAGACATTGCATTAACTTACTTGACTAGTGAATAGTTTGTAGCTAATAAGAAATCAAAGATTTTGTATTCTGCTAAGGAATTTTAGTACACAAGTAAAGCTGTAGTTTATTCATTCAGGGCAGAAAGTTCTTAATGTCACATTAGACAAATTTATTGGACAAGCCATGAAAACACAACATGGTAGAGGGAAGACTAGAAGGCATAGACTATGATCTATATACCCTAGATCAGGAGTCAGAAAATTATGCTTGAGTAATGTTCACAATAGACAAACTGTGGAAGGAGCTGAGTTACCTTTCAATACAAATGGATAAAGAAGTTTGGTTCATATATACAGTGGAATATTACCCAGCCATCAGAAAGGATAAACACCCATTTGCATTGACATGGATGGAACTAGAGGGGATTATACTGAGATAAGTCAAGCAAAGAAAGGCAATTATCATATGGTTTCACTTACTTGTGGAACATAAGGAATAGCAGGAAGGACATTAGGAGAAGGAAGGGGAAAATAAAGTGGGGGCAATCAAAGGGGGAGATGAACCATGAGAGACTATGGACTATGGGAAACAAACTGAGGGTATTAGAGGGGAGGGGATAGGAGGATGGGCTAGCCTGGTGATGAGTTGCATTGGTAGGCATGTATTGCGTGGAGCACTGGGTGTTATACACAAACAATGAACCATGGAACACTACACCAAAAATTAATGGTGTACTGTATGGTGACTAATATAACATAATAAAAGAAAAGCAAAGAAAAAGGAAGAGGGGAAAAAAAAGAAATGATGCTTGCTGGTCAAATCCATCCCAATATCTGATTTTGTATATAAAGTTTAATTACACCATTTACATATAGTCTATGGCTGTTTTCACAGCAACAGAGTTGAGAATTTTTTACAGACTATATGAACTACCAAACTGAAAATAATTACTGTACAGCTCTTTATGGAAAAAGGCTACTGACCCTACCCTAGATGGTTTCCCTACTTTGTTAAGAAGAAAAATTAGTACCTGGCTTAGCCACCAAAAAGCGGGCTGAGGGTCTTGCATAAAAGAATGCCCATCTTATACCAGCTTCTGAAAGTTATGGGTCTCACCTGTCCTAATTCTGACTTCCCAATCTTCCCTCCCTACAAGAGCATACCCACTTCCCCACAAAATTCTTCTTTTTCCTTCAACCAGCTCCTCTTTCCCTCCATATTAAGATCTTATGCCCAGTTGAATACATTATATCATACTTTCCTTTTATTCATCATTTAATTATATTACACTCTAACACCTTTCATCTGCCACATACTTTTTTTTTTTCATGTGCAGTCAGCCAGTCTCCCTCCTGATGGTTCCTGTACTTACTGTATTTTCTAGTTTCACAGCTTTTTAAATTCACTCATCCATCAATTCTTTCAAAAGAAACAACATATTACTGCAGCATCTACTGGGTGCACCATAAATACTGCAAAGCACAGGGGAACAAAAGTGTACAGAAAGAAAGAAGTCCAGAAAAGGAGGCAAACAGGTTAACTAGCACATGTGATAAACTATTACAACTGGGTTTCATTTTGGAACAAAAATATGGGACCAATTCTGCCTTGGAAGAAGTGAGGAAATGTCTGAAGAACAAAATCTATGAAGATGCTTTTTCTGCTAATAAAAATATTACAGTGAATGTCCTAAAAGTCCCAAGGAAACTAAGATTTTTATGACTTGGTGTAGTAAAATCCACACAAAATTCTGAGGTAAGAATATATCCCAAATATGCTTTAAAGTAATTATAAAAGACAAGTGAGTCAACATGAAATTAATTAAATATAAATAGAACATGATTGATCTCCTGCCCTTAGGAATTCATTAACCTTACTGATTGGGTTTGAATAAATCAGAATACATAGCATTCCCTTTAGTGGAGGTGGTGCTGAAGTATGGCTCTAAGAGCAGCTGACAAAGGAATTTTCCGATTAAAAAAATATTCCCAAAAAGGAATTGTGGATAAAATAGAGAGGCAAATAGCTGGATAGGAAGTTTATGTTGGTTTCTGACAATAACAAAGAGAAAAAGATGAGGAGATAAGGAAAAGAAAGAGGGAGGTTGGGAGATATAGACTCCCAACTGATTTGGGAAATCTACTGGAAGATCAGCATTTTTAAAGAACAGTTCTCAGTTTGAAAAAGGAGACACAAACTATCTTTATTTTGAATTGATCAAGCAACCAGAATTGACCTTTCCCAACCTGGTCTATCCACTTGGCCAGGAGCCAAATCCACTCTTTACTCTAGGGGTGGGGGAAAAAAGGCTCTCCCCCTGGAGGCAGCTCTAGCAGAGCAGGGCTGATAAAATCTAGTTACAACAGACACTTATTAAAAAAAAAAAAAAAAAAAAGATTAAAGCTGAGATTTGAAAAATGGGTTGCTTTGCAAAAACATAAATTCCTGATCCCAGAAAGTTTTCAAATAGGACTAAAACTATTTGCAATGTTGTAGCTTCTCCCCCTCTTATATCTGGAGGAAGGCTACTACTTAGATAATATTTTAGGTTTTTTGTAACTCCATGGCTTTATATAATGGCTGCATTTTTAAGAGCCTATGAAAGCCTATAAGCCAGAATCTAGTGCATAAAAGGTATTCAATATGGGTCTGCAAAAGTAAGTGAGATAATAGTTGGTAGACAGAAGGAAGGGAGAAATAAGGAGGGAGAGAAAGTACCCAGTTGGTCATTTCAACCAAGTGAGATCAATATGATCTAAATCAAACAGGTCTGCCTTGAATGGGTATGCATTTAACAGTGTGTAACTTTGAGGAAAATTTCTTAACCTCTCAGAGTTTTAATTTCTCATTTGTAAAATTGGAATAATAATTACCTATCTCATTGGGGTGATTTGAGGAATAAGTGAATTGCATATACAGTGTGTGTCATACTTCATAGTAATACCTTAAGTAGGTATTCATAGGATGCCTACTGAACGTGTACTATCACTTGTTGACATTTTTGTCATTCCTGTTATCCATATCAAATGTGGTATTTGGAAGAATTCTAGAACTGTGAAGTTGTTATGAACTGAATTCTGTCAACCAGCATGAGAGCTATGAGGACATCTCTAAGCAGAAGTCAGTATAGAAGTATACACATCTAAGAATTTTTTAATGCGGTTAAATTCTATCATAAAAACTAGGTGGTGACCCTACCATATTTTCTTATTTTAACCACTTGAAGTTGTGGGATTTTAAGATGACTTAGAACCAGGGAAGACTATTTTCTTTTGTTATTATTGGTATCTCTTCAGTCTGTTGGCAACTAAGGAAAGCAGTAAGTAACTGCTCAGAGATGTCTGTGTGGAAAGATTTAAACCATATCAATTTCAAAGGTTTTCTATTGTAAGAAAATATTGCTTCTTTTAAAAAGAGCAAGGTAAATCAGATTAAGTTATTTAAATAGAAATAAACCTATAAAGGTTACTAAGGTGTTGATAAGCTTTTATAATAGTTAGACAAAGAAGGGATATCTCTTATATTTAAAAAGGAGACTTACAGAGCCAGAATTTATTTAAGAATACTAACCTAATGAAAAACCAAATGTGACACTCTCTGAAAGATATGTGACCTTTCCAAAGCTCTACAAGGTTACAAGCTTTATGAAAATGGGTTTCTTAGCCCATGATCCTGCAGGATGTTTCCTTAGTCCCTGGAACACTATCAATATCTCTTTCCCTTTCCTAGCGATCAACAAGGAAAACTTATGATTTTATCAAAGATTGTTTTAAACATCTGAATAGAAATATAAGCATTTTTTCTCCAAATACCCTCCCTCATTGGGTTCAGGGTCACCCCTAAAGCTGTTAATTACTCCCCCACTTCATGACTGACAGGCTCTGCAGAGTGCCATTGAGAAGGGAGGAAAGCTACCAGCATAAGGAGAGTCTGATGGACTCCCGTGGAACTGTCCAAACCTACTGTGACTGAAGTCAAGAGTGGTTGTGAAGATGTGACACTGGGTATCAAATTTATTTGCTACTGGGCCCTCTGTGGTTGGGTGGCAACCCAACCACAAACCTTTTTAGGAACAAACCTTTCAGCACTGAGGACATGCTATACATATATCTAGATAGATGGAAAGGACTTTGAGTGCTTTGGGGCCCACCCATGAAACATGACCTACCACATCGTACTTAGCTCAGAAGGTAGGGGAGCAGAAGGGAGTATGTGCTCATTTGGCTATTGAAATGATAAAGCCAAAGTAGGCACTATGGAAACTGCTCTGTGCATTTGCTTTTGCACTCTCTCCTCCATAAGGTTTACCTAACAAAATGTCCTGTGCCCCTCAACACATTGCTAAAAACCCTTTCTACACTGCTTCTATTCACTAGAATTTTATTCTGCACTTTAAGACTATATGTGTGTTCTAGACAAATTTCTAGAACACTCAGAACAAGCCTATACCCTGTTCCTCTTCTATAGTTTGAGTTTGTCTGTCCCTCTTCCTGGAATCCTTTCTGCTCATATCCTTGTCCAAAGTCTTCCTTGTTTTAGTCTAGGTCTCTAGAGAACTCTCTCTTGCAAAACCCTTCTTTGATTATTCTGTCTTGCAAAACCTTCCTAAATACAGTCTTCTATTTTGTGGTACTTTTCACTTTCAATATTACAGATATTTATGTATCTATTTTATCTCCTCTCTTAAATAATAAAATGCTCAACATAAGGATCCAAATCTCATTTATCTGGTATGCCTCACACCATTTATCATATGACATGGCTTATAGTAGATATTCAATAAATATATATTGGCTAAATAAACAAAGATTGAATTGCAACCTGCTTTTAGATATGAGTTTTGGAAACTTTTGTGTGTGCTCTCAACACAACCTTGTGCAGGATTAAATGCATGCCAAGGGATTTTTATATGTTTATCAAACTCCATTTCTTCTCCCTCCTACCACACATTTAAACTATATGTCTACTTTTCAGTACAGTTACATTGGACATTTTGACTGAGTTTTGAATGCAAGGGTGGGTACCACTTCTAGGACTGCTTCCTACACCTTCAGCAGGGTCCTCTGTGCTCTCAGTCTTCCTTCTGTTTAGAAAGTCAGCAAAGGATGCTACTACCCCTGTGAGTGTGGAAGCCACCAGATGGAACAAGCATAGGCCCTTGAAAGACTAGATAGCAGGCTTCTTTCATTCCTTCTCTGACTCACACTAGACTGGACCATGAGTGAGGACTAAACTTTGATAAGACACTAGTGTTGTTATTTATTATGGCCCTCTGCCTACTCTGACCAATACACACACTTAGATATTTCTTAAGTGATCTTACTAACTGTAGCTAGATGTACTAATGCTATATTTCTTTGAATTTAAGACATCATTGAATATATGGCACATCATTATTTTGTTCTACCAAGAAAGAATAAGGGGAGCCTGAGTGGCTCAGTTGGTTAAGAGTCTGACTCTTGATTTTGGCTCAGGTCATGATCTCAGGGTCATGAGACTGAGCCCTGTGTTGGACCACACTGAGCATTGAGCCTGCTTAAGATTCTCTCTCTCCCTCTCCCCCTGTGCTCCCCTTGGCTCATGTTTATGCTGTCTCTCTCTTTCTTTTTTTTAAGAGACTAAGAAAGAACAAACACTGCCAGTCAAGCTATGACAACCCTTCCCAATTTCAGAGGAGCCAAATTGTGCAAAAAAGTGAATCTTAGAATCAATGAAATAGTTAACAATAATTCACATGTAAAATGATTGTGTAATTCATGAATTGTTTTAGTGAAACCTTCAATCTGTTTTCAACATGCATTCATTAGTACCTTCTTTTATGCTTAGCATTGCTTGGTCCTGAAAATAAGACATAGTCATTGCCCTCATAGTTTATAGTTTAGTAAGACAGACTTATAATTAAAAACAATTAAAATTCAATTTATTAAACAATTAGAATGTAGCTAATATATGTCATACTGTGTCTAGATGCTATGAGTTACATTTATTTTGAGGCTTATATCAGTCCTATGGGATCAGTAGTATTTTGGCTATTTTATCATGTTGCTCAGTAAGTGTGCTAATGGAAGTGAGTCTACACAATTCAGCAATAGCCCTGTGAAGGGAGTAACTGAGTATATGATTGATGTGAGCTGGGCAAAGAAGTATAACTCAAGGGTCAAAGGCCATGTTACAGAGAAGATGAGGTTTTTATCTATGCTTTGAAACTGAAAAGTGTCCAGAGGGGCAAGTTAAACATTCCAGGGTGAAGCAAGAGTGTGTTAGAAGCAAAGAAGTAATGAATGTTTGCAAAATACTATACTGTCTAGGGAATGGGAGTTAAGGAAGATGAGTCTGGAGAGAGTGTAGTGGATAGTTCACAAAGAGTTGCATGTATGAGGCTAGTGTTTAGGCTAATTCATAAAGATGATAAGGATTTTAGGGAGGAGCTGCTGTGGTTATAGATACCACCAAAATAAGGTCAAAATGGCAATTTAAAAATTCTTTAAAATGTCTACATTTATAGACATTTTGTTCAAATTAACAAAGAAATAGGATCTTTTATGTCTCAGTATCATTCAATCAACAAGAACAAAAGATAAATTGTGAGACCCATTAAGACGGCAAAAACATCAAGAACGTTTGTCACTGAAATTCATTTGATTTCATATTACACATGCATAAAAAGATACTTTTCTATTCTTTTTGCAGTTTTGTGAGTTATTACCTTAAAAAGAAGACTTTACAGCAATCACTCATAAATCCATTCAGTTCACTTATTACCTCCAGAATATTTTCTTTTAAAAATATTACTAGGAGCAATTTTAACCAGCCCAAGTTTCAAGCTTTAAAAGGCAGCTATTTTACATACATAGTAAGTACTTTTTCTGAAAATTTTGTGTTATAGATTCATAATTCACAGTGGGCGACCCCTGTTAATATGCACTCACAGCTGCATGCAGCCCTAGGAACCATTATTATATTAAGAATAATGTAAAGACACTTAAACTTATTCTGTATCATCATGCATATTACCAAGTGTGTGCCATTATGAATAACAGTCACAGCATACAGCATAATGGTATGTTAAAGAAGACGTTGTGGTGTAAACTAAATGCATATTAAGAACACACAAAACTCTGCTGAATTTTAATCGTCCTTATTCATAGGACACAGAGTTCTAATGATCCTCAAAAAGCATGTGATTTAAATAAGCCATCTTTATTTCATTCCATTTAAACCCTTGGTGTGAGTTAATCAGCTTGGGTGGACTCATTCTTAGTGATAAAAGTGAAGAAAGCTATGCTCACATATAGAGAAATGTCTGGTACATAGTGAACAAATAAAGTGAGTCATCTCAAATCTACCTCACTAAGGATACCCTACTTTGGGACCTAATCATAAAATTGCATCAATTTAGAAGGAATTCACTAATTGATCTACCCTTCTGAATGCTAATCTCCAAAGGATTTACATGTGAAAGAATTACAACTAAATAAGAATCTTGCCAAAGTTACTATTGAAGTGCAAAGGAGAGAGATTCACTGAGGGCTTAGGGTAGGCTATTTTTTTTTTTTAAGATTTTATTTATTCAGTAGAGAGAGACACAGCAAGAGAGGGAACATAAGCAGGAGGAGTGGGAGAGGGAGAAGCAGCCTTCCTGCTGAGCAGGGAGCCCAATGCAGAGCTTGATCCCAGGACCCTGGGATCATCTGAGCTGAAGGCAGATGCTTAATGACTGAGCCACCCAGGTACCCCATTGGATAGGCTATTTTTATGGGCAAGTAGTACAAAGGGGAATATCTAGCCAGAGTCTAAGCAGTAGGTTCATTGGCTTGAGGATCAGGAGGATCTTGGCAAGTATTTACTGGTCAGGAGATAAGTATCAGCCTTCTGTAAATCAGACATTTGTGAGAAATCAGTCTTTCAGTTAAGTTCTATTTATCTGACTGTGCATGTGTGAGATTTTCCATTACATACCCTCTAGTTCTATTTTAGATTAAAATTATTTCATACTCAGCAGGTATACGCTGAGCTGTATTCTCCAACTTGGCATATATCAGTAATAAAAATGATATTTGGTTCTCTATCTGCTACTCCATTGTCTTATTTGACAATTTGTACCAAGCCCAAGGCAGAGAACAGAGATGCTGCAATTGGTGACTTTTCCAAATGCTCCAACACTTATGTGTCCAAAACATGTACCTTTCTTCCATCCTTTACATTCTCTGTCTTACCTTCAACACCTAGTTCAAATATTTCCACCTCGGCAAAGCCTGTCCTATCAATCATAGGTATTAGAATTTATTAGTAGAGCTAATTGCTTATCTTTCTGTCTTTGGATTAAAAACAATAGATCTTAGACACATCAAGTCAAAATAAGGACAGAAGTATCCATGCTATTAGTGGTAAAAACGGATTTGGAAAATTCAGTGGTGCCTCTTAGAATTACCCCCCTACGCAAAGACACACCAGTCACCAAAATAGAGAAGAGTAAGTTCCCTCATCCCTGCCCACAGCTCTGTCTATTGAGAGACTGACCTAATGGAAACTAAAAACAAAGCTTGTTGTTTCCAGAGGCAACTGTCCTAGAAATCAGGTGTGTGGATCATACATGAACAAAATCAACAATGCTTAATAAGTGTTTGATTAATGCCTAATAAAAAGTGAGACCTAGTGAATGTCAGGCCCTTATCAATCTTACCAATGAGTTAACTCCATTAAGGGAGAGAAGAAGGAAGAAACTTCCTCTCCACAACTTCTTCAGGAGCCCTTAAGTTTTAGAGAACATTCCTTCCTGCATAGGTAAAGATGGAAACTAGGGAACGAAGAATTGCCTCCCTTTTTATCCTGTGATACTGTGATATATAATAATAAATATTGTTCTTTGTCTCATTCCTGGCACAGAGCTCCTAAAACCCTTGGAATATTCTGGATGAGAGCTGTAAATGTGTCTTTTTTTACATTGATTAGGTGACCTTTGGAAAGCTCTTAGGTAACCTAGGAACTGGTTGCTAGAGGAACAAATCATGTAGCTAGGGGTTTAGAATTTCAGTCTCCTCTCCAACCTCCTGGGAGCAGGGCATACCTGGGGATTCAGTTAAATCACTAATGGCCTAAGATTTAATCAGTCATGCCTATGGAAGGGGCCTCCATTTAAAAACCCCAAAGGACAGGGTTCAGAGAGCTTCTGGGTTGGCAAGCATGTGGAGGTTTGGGGAGAGTGGTGCAACCTTCCCATATACCTTGTCTTAATCATCTCTTTCATCTGGCTGTTACTGAGCTACATCTTTTTATAATAAGCTGGTAGATGTAAATAAATGTGAGCTTCTCTAGCTGTGAGCTCCTCTATCAAATTAAACCAAAGAAAGGGGTCCTAGGAACCTATGTATAGCTGGTTGGTTGGTCAGAAGACCGACAACAACCTGGAATTTCAGTTGGCCTCTGAAGGAGAAGTAGGGCTGAGCCCCTAACCTGTGGCACTAACTCAGTGCCAACTAACTCTAATAATTCTAATATTAGAATTGAGATCAAATGTAGGATACCTGTCTTGTATAGGAGAATTATTTGGTGGTATGAAAAGAAACATATTATAATTCCCTATCCTTATTTTCTTTACCCTATACTCCTCCGAGCTTCCCAAGAAATGTAGTCATTCCTTTATTAATAGACTTATTTTACCATATATGTATCTATTTATGTATATGCTTGGAATAGTGTGCCCTTTTAAAATACAAGTATTTGTCTATGTTCCAATGCCTGGAACATAGTAGGCTCTCAATAAATATTTACTAGCTGGCTAGATGAAGTGGAATCAGAGTCTGATAAATAAATATGGATCTTGGGGTGCCTGGGTGGCTCAGTGGGTTAAAGCCTCTGCCTTCGGCTCAGATCATGATCCCAGGGTCCTGGGATCGAGCCCCGCAAGGGGCTCTCTGCTCAGCAGGGAGCCTGCTTCCCTTCCTCTCTCTCTCTGCCTGCCTCTCTGCCTACTTGTGATCTCTGTCTGTCAAATTAAAAAAAAAAAAACTTAATAAATAAATAAATATGGATCTTAGACATCATCTACCTCACTTTCACATCCAAAGCCAAGAATCCTTCATACAACATTGGCTGTGTACTCAAAGAGTTTGAGCACCTCAGTAAATAAGAACTCCACTTTATAAGTTATAGCTAGACATAGAGAAAATTACAAATCACCTTTATGCATTTAAAAGGACACAATATCACTTATTTGGTATTGTTAAAAAAAACATAAGTTTAAGCCCAGCCATGAGAAAATATCAGATTTACACATACTGAGAAACAGTCTACAAAATAACTGATCAATACTTTTCAAAAGTGTCAAAGTCATGAAAGACAAAGACTGAGGAACTGCCACAGACTGGCGGGGACTAAAGAAACAGGACAACATAGTACAATGTGGGATCCTAGAACAGAATATTATTGGGAGAATTGGGGGAAGTTAAGAAATGGCAAGTAGTATAAAATATGGTATGGAGTTGAGTTAATAGTATTAAATCATGACAATTTTCTGGCTTTGATAACTGGACAATGTTTATTTGAGGTGTTAACATTAAGCAAAGAGAGGTAAGGGATATACAGGTACTCTTGTGTTATCTCTACAAGTTTTTTATAAACCTAAAATGAATTCAATATAAAAAGAATCACTATTATAACACATATATGAGTATGGATTTACAAAGGGGTAGTTTCTTACAAATCCTCTGGCCTACTTCACACAATAATGACAGCCACAAAATTATATCTGGGGCATAATGACATTTTCAAGTATCAGGGCCAATGAGAAAGAGCTGAATGTTGATGGTAAAGCAGCAAACAGTATACAAATATCTTTCAATATTTCATTATCGCTAATTAATCTGTCTCCTCACATGTCTCCAAACACCAGATGTAAAACAGCTCTCTAATCTTTGGGATTAATTCATTGTTGTGAAAAGGCAGGCAGCAGGGTGGTACAAACATTAGAATGGGGCTTCCAGACAACTTCAGTCTTTCTCTCCTCTTTCTCAAGAGCCCAGTGTCCTTACTTCTTACCTACCAGACTTTTGTGTAAGTTACACTTAAATGTCCTTACAAAGAGTCTGTGCCATCTTTATCCATTTAATAGATTTCATGAAGACAGAATGTATTTCACATAGAAAATAAAATGGCACCTCTTGTCATTTGTCAGGTTGTGACATATGTGGGCTCATGCCAGGGGAGTTAATAGATGTGGTGCTTGGTGCTAAGTCTCTATTTCTCACAATACCCGGAAATGAAAAATCTTAAACATCAGTAAACTTCTGAGTAATGTTAGCTATTTCATTTTTATTAGAATTTAACGTAATGTTAAATCAAATTGAAAACAATTATATTCTTTTTTTTTTACTTTATTTAAGCTTTATTTAAACATATGATGTAACCCCACCACCCTCACCCAACCCCTCTTCCCCCCACCCCCCTCAGTTTGTTTTATGACATTAAGAGTCTCTTTTGGTTTTTCTCCCTCACGATCCCATCTTCTTTCATTTTTACTTTTCCTACCACCTTAACTCCCGCCCCCGTTGCATCTCCACTTCCTCATATCAGGGAGATCATGTGGTAGTTGTCTTTCTCCAGTTGACTTATTTCGCTAAGCATAACACGCTCTAGTTCCATCCATGTCGTCGCAAATGGTAAGATTTCATTTCTTTTGATGGCTGCATAGTATTCCATCGTATATATATACCACTTCTTCTTTATCCATTCATCTGTTGATGGACATCTAGGTTCTTTCCATAACTTGGCTATTGTGGACATTGCTGCTATAAACATTCGGGTACACGTGCCCCTTTGGATCACTACGTTTGTATCTTTAGGATAAATACCCAGTAGTGCAATTGCTGGGTCATAAGGTAGCTCTATTTTCAATTGTTTAAGGAACCTCCATGCTGTTTTCCAGAGTGGTTGCACCAGCTTGCATTCCCACCAACAGTGTAGGAGGGTTCCCCTTTCTCCACATCCTCGCCAGCATCTGTCATTTCCTGACTTGTTCATTTTAGCCATTCTGACTGGTGTGAGGTGGTATCTCATTGTGGTTTTGATTTGTATTTCCCTGATGCCCAGTGATGTGGAGCACTTTTTCATGTGTCTGTTGGCTATCTGGATGTCTTCTTTGCAGAAATGTCTGTTCATGTCCTCTGCCCATTTCTTGATTGGATTATTTGTTCTTTGGGTGTTGAGTTTGCTAAGCTCTTTGTAGATTTTAGATACTAGCCCTTTATCTGATATGTCATTTGCAAATATCTTTTCCCACTCTGTCAGTTGTCTTTTGGTTTTGTTGACTGTTTCCTTTGCTGTGCAAAAGCTTTTGATCTTGATGAAGTCCCAATAGTTCATTTTTTCCCTTGCTTCCCTTGCCTTTGGCATTGTTCCTAGGAAGAACTTGCTGCGGCTGAGGTAGAAGAGGTTGCTGCCTGTGTTTTCCTCAAGGATTTTGATGGATTCCTTTCTCACGTTGAGGTCCTTCATCCATTTTGAGTCTATTTTCATGTGTGGTGCAAGGAAATGGTCCAATTTCATTTTTCTGCATGTGGCTGTCCAATTTTCCCAACACCATTTGTTGAAGAGGCTATCTTTTTTCCATTGGATGTTCTTTCCTGCTTTGTCGAAGATTAGTTGACCATAGAGTTGAGGGTCTATTTCTGGGCTTTCTATTCTGTTCCATTGATCTATGTGTCTGTTTTTGTGCCAGTACCATACTGTCTTAATGATGACAGCTTTGTAGTAGAGCTTGAAGTCGGGAATTGTGATGCCACCAACTTTGGTTTTCTTTTTCAATATTCCTTTGGCTATTCGAGGTCTTTTCTGGTTCCATATAAATTTTAGGATTATTTGTTCCATTTCTTTGAAAAAATTGGATGGAATTTTGATAGGCATTGCATTAAATGTGTAGATTGCTTTAGGTAGCATAGACATTTTCACAATATTTATTCTTCCAATCCATGAGCATGGAACATTTTTCCATTTCTTTGTGTCTTCCTCAATTTCTTTCATGAGTACTTTATAGTTCTCTGAGTATAGATTCTTTGCCTCTTTCGTTAGGTTTATTCCTAGGTATCTTATGGTTTTGGGTGTAATTGTAAATGGGATTGACTCCTTAATTTCTCTTTCTTCTGTCTTGTTGTTGGTGTAAAGAAATGCAACTCATTTCTGTGCATTGATTTTATATCCTGACACTTTACTGAATTCCTGTACAAGCTCTAGCAGTTTTGGAGTGGAGCCTTTTGGGTTTTCCACATATAGTATCATATCATCTGCAAAGAGCGATAGTTTGACTTCTTCTTTGCCGATTTGGATGCCTTTAATTTCTTTTTGTTGTCTGATTGCTGAGGCTAGGACTTCTAGTACTATGTTGAATAGCAGTGGTGATAGTGGACATCCCTGCCGTGTTCCTGACCTTAACGGAAAAGCTCTCAGTTTTTCTCCATTGAGAATGATACTTGCCGTAGGTTTTTCATAGATGGCTTTGATAATATTGAGGTATGTGCCTTCTATCCCTACACTTTGAAGAGTTTTGATTAGGAAGGGATGTTGCACTTTATCAAATGCTTTTTCAGCATCTATTGAGAGTATCATATGGTTCTTGTTCTTTCTTTTGTTGATGTACTGTATCACATTGATTGATTTGCGGATGTTGAACCAACCCTGCTGCCCTGGAATAAATCCCACTTGGTCGTGGTGAATAATCCTTTTAATGTACTGTTGGATCCTATTGGCTAGTATTTTGGTGAGAATTTTCGCATCTATGTTCATCAAGGATATTGGTCTGTAATTCTCTTTTTTGATGGGATCCTTGTCTGGTTTGGGGATCAAGGTGATGCTGGCCTCATAAAATGAGTTTGGAAGTTTTCCTTCCATTTCTATTTTTTGGAACAGTTTCAGGAGAATAGGAATTAATTCTTCTTTAAATGTTTGGTAGAATTCCCCTGGGAAGCCATCTGGCCCTGGGCTTTTGTTTGTTTGGAGATTTTTGATGACTGTTTCAATCTCCTTACTGGTTATGGGCCTATTCAGGTTTTCTATTTCTTCCTGGTTCAGTTTTGGCAGTTTATATGTCTCTAGGAAAGCATCCATTTCTTCCAGATTGTCGAATTTGTTGGCATATAGTTGTTCATAATATGTTCTTATTGTTTGTATTTCTTTGGTGTTGGTTGTGATCTCTCCTCTTTCGTTCATGATTTTATTTATTTGGGTCCTTTCTCTTTTCTTTTGGATAAGTCTGGCCAGGGGTTTATCAATCTTATTAATTCTTTCAAAGAACCAGCTCCTAGTTTCATTGATTTGTTCTATTGTTTTTTTGGTTTCTATTTCATTGATTTCTGCTTTGATCTTTATGATTTCTCTTCTCCTGCTGGGTTTAGGCTTTCTTTGTTGCTCTCTCTCGAGTTCCTTAAGGTGTAGGGTTAGGTTGTGTATTTGAGACCTTTCCTGTTTCTTGAGATAGGCTTGTATCGCTATATATTTTCCTCTCAGGACTGCCTTTGCTGTGTCCCACAGATTTTGGACCGTTGTGTTTTCATTATCATTTGTTTCCATGGTTTTTTTCAATTCTTCTTTAATTTCCTGGTTGACCCATTCATTTTTTAGAAGGATGCTGTTGAGCCTCCATGTATTTGTGCTCTTTCCACATTTCCTCTTGTGATTGAGTTCTAGCTTCAGAGCATTGTGGTCTGAAAATATGCAGGGAATGATCCCAATCTTTTGATACCTGTTGAGACCTGATTTATGACCCAGGATGTGATCTATTCTGGAGAATGTTCCATGGGCACTAGAGAAGAATGTGTATTCTGTTGCTTTGGGGTAGAATGTTCTGAATATATCTGTGATGTCCATCTCGTCCAGTGTGTCATTTAAGACCTTTATTTCCTTGTTGATCTTTTGCTTGGATGATCTGTCCATTTCAGTGAGGGGTGTATTAAAGTCTCCAACTATTATTGTATTCTTGTCAATGTGTTTCTTTGATTTTGTTATTAATTGGTTTATATAGTTGGCTGCTCCCATGTTAGGGGCATAGATATTTAAAATTGTTAGATCTTCTTGTTGGACAGACCCTTTGAGTATGATGAAGTGTCCTTCCTCATCTCTTATTATAGTCTTTGGCTTAAAATCTAATTGATCTGATATAAGGATTGCCACCCCAGCTTTCTTCTGATGTCCATTAGCATGGTAAATTGTTTTCCACCCCCTCACTTTCAATCTGGAGGTGTCTTCAGGTCTAAGATGAGTTTCTTGTAGGCAGCATATGGATGGGTTTTGTTTTTTTTATCCATTCTGAAACCCTGTGTCTTTTGATTGGGGCATTTAGCCCATTTACATTCAGGGTAACTATTGAGAGATATGAGTTTAGTGCCATTGTATTGCCTGTATGGTGATTGTTACTGTATAATGTCTCTGTTCCTTTCTGGTAATACTTTTAGGGTCTCTCTTTGCTTAGAGGACCCCTTTCAATATTTCCTGTAGAGCTGGTTTGGTGTTTACAAACTCTTTCAGTTTTTGTTTGTCCTGGAAGCTTTTAATCTCTCCTTCTATTTTCAATGATAACCTAACTGGATAAAGTATTCTTGGCTGCATGTTTTTCTCGTTTAGTGCTCTGAATATATCATGCCAGTTCTTTCTGGCCTGCCAGGTCTCTGTGGATAAGTCTCCTGCCAATCTAATATTTTTACCATTGTACGTTACAGACTTCTTGTCCCGTGCTGCTTTCAGGATTTTCTCTTTGTCGCTAAGACTTGTAAATTTTACTATTAGGTGGCGGGGTGTGGGTCGATTCCTATTGATTTTGAGAGGTGTTCTCTGGGCCTTCTGGATTTTGATGCTTGTTCCCCTTGCGATATTAGGGAAATTCTCTACAATAATCCTCTCCAGTATACCTTCTGCTCCTATTTCTCTTTCTTCTTCTTCTGGAATCCCAATTATTCTAATGTTGTTTCATCTTATGGCATCACTTATCTCTCGAATTCTCCCCTCGTGGTCCAGTAGTTGATTGTCTCTCTTTTGGTCTGCTTCACTATTCCCTGCCATTTGGTCTTCTATATCACTAATTCTGTCTTCTGCCTCATTTATCCTAGCAGTAAGAGCCTCCATTTTTGATTGCACCTCATTAATAGCTTTTTTAATTTCAACTTGATTAGACTTTATTTCTTTTATTTCTCCAGAAAGGGTTTTTATTTCTCCTGACAGGGTTTCTCTAATATCTTCCATGCCTTTTTCGAGCCCGGCTAGAACCTTGAGAATCGTCATCCTGAATTCCAGATCTGACATATTACCAATGTCTGTATTGATTAGGTCCCTAGCCTTCGGTCCTGTCTCCTGCTCTTTTTTTTGTGGTGAGTTTTTCCGCCTTGTCATTTTGTCCAGATAAGAATCCGCTGTTCTCCTTGTTAAGTGAACTTGGTCTTGGCTGTATTTCTTTGATCTTCTGGGGGAGGGGCCTGTTGTAGTGATTCTCAGGTGTCTCTGCCCCAGGCGGAGTTGCACCGCCCTTACCAGGGGCCAGGCTAAGTAATCCTCTCAGGTTTGCTTTCAGGAGCTTTTGTTCCCTGAACACGCTTTCTGTAGAGTTCTGGAGGACGGGAATGACAATGGCGGCCTCCCAATCTCCGGTTCAGAGGAGCCAAGAGCTAGGGGCCCCAGTCTTCAGTGCGCCTTCAGAGAAAAGCGTTTAATCCCTCCAGTCTCCCTAGCCCACGTTTGCGCCGGAGAGTGCACGCGCGCGTCCGCCCGCAGACACCGCACGCCCGCCGACACTGCGCGCACCCGCAGACCGCGCGCGCCCGCAGACCGCGCTCAGAGAAAATCGTGCCTAAGCAGTCCCGTCTCACTGGCTTCTGGGAGCGCTCCGAGCTCACCCAGCCTGTGACCAAGCGTCTCTGTCTCTGGCAGAGTCCCACCTGGAGTCTCCGGACCCCGTAGATCCCTGAGCTCTCCCGGGTCGGAGTCTCCCCGGATCTTGTGGGGACCCCTTGCACAGAGCACCGGCCTGTGCCACAGAGCACCGGTCCGTGTCACAGACCACTAGGAAACCTCGGCTCTGTCTCTGCAGCCGGCTTCCCCGCTCTAATACCTGTGAGCTCTGTGACACTCAGACACCCCCGATCCTTCTGTGACCCTGTGGGACCTGAGTCCACGTTGTCCCCATGAGGTCTTCACCCCAGTTTAGCCTCTGGAGTGATGTCCCTCCGTGGAGCTGACTTTTAAAAGTTCTGATTTTGTGCTCCGCCGCTTGCCGGGAGCCGGCCCCTCCCCCTGGGGTTTATCTTCCCGTCGCGTTGGATTCACTTCTCCGCTGGTCCTACCTTTCAGAAAGTGGTCGATTTTCTGTTCCTAGAATTGTTGTTTTTCTTCTCTTCGATCTCCTGTTGGATTTGTAGGTGTTCGGAATGGTTTGATAGGCTATCTAGCTGATCTCCTGCTGGCTGATGTCATCTCAGCCTCCTACTTCTCCGCCATCTTGACTCCTCCCCCTCGAAAACAATTATATTCTATCCAGATTATTACATGTGAAGCTTTTTCAAATCTTTACTAAGAGCCAGTTATGTCCCTGGTAGGACCCTCTTACCCACTAGTCCATATCCTTTCAGCCTCAGTTGTACATTTCTCTGCCCACAGCTCAATAATTGGCTCTGTATGGACCCTGACCAGCTTCAAGGAGAAGAAAATCAATAGCACGTGGATTCAGGCCTGCATGCCCTGGCCTCCTGCTTTGGGGTTCCTGGGGGTTGATTGTGGGAAACTTTTTAGTATTGACACATGTAAAACTTTTGGGTTAATCCCCTATGTGTGAAACCTTTGACTAAGGAGAGATGGGAACTAATGGATACTACCACTAACATTAGGTACTGAGACACATTGCATGTTGTTTCTCAGATGTCTGACAGGACTGATCAAACAGTCCCCCATAGTGGAGACCAACTCCATACCACATCATCAGAATAGCTCTCTCTCCTTCCTTGCTTCAGACTCTGCACTCTAGAGTCACATTTTGAATTAACTGTAAGTCCTAGGCTGTATGTGCTAGGGAACCCAAGTGAAAATGGCATCTTTGCAAATTGCAATTAAAATATTACCTGGAGGGAGGAGGAGTCAAAAACTAGCAACAGAAGAATAAAACAAAACTTCTAAGAGAATACATACTAGAGTCTGGGGATTTTTTCCAAAAAAGTCTATCACTGAGACTTATGTATTAATAAACATATTTTTAGATTACATATATTCTATGGGCCAACCAAGAATAACAAAGAAGACCAAAAACACTATGATGAGGAAAACAACCTTGTCCTCAGCTATGGGATATATGCTCTTCCCCAAATCAACTGAATAAATAATGCTTTTTTCCCTGCTTCCATACACTTGTCTCTGTCTGCATATTCAGAGACTGCAAAAGGCAATAAATATCACCAGAAAGAGGGGAGTACACTCACTGGTATACATACAGCATCTTCGGATGGATAGGTGCCTGACAAAAGTGTTATTTACTGATGTAGGAAAGATGTTAGAGTTTGAAGCTGATGGCCACAAAAGAATTCTTGAGATGTCTTTGGTGCAAAAACATAATTTTATTAAGTCCTGTGGGCAGTAAGAGCTGTAGTGGGGTCATGAGAAGTGGCCCATTATATACTTTCAATTTGGGAGGGGTTAGGGATAATGTAAGTCTCAAAGGAATTTTGGAAGCAAGGTTTCCAGGATCTTGAGGGGGTTAGCTATTGTCAGGAAAGGGTCATTTGTTACTGCCTAATAAAGCCTGAGTTATGAGACCCTTCAGATATATAATGGTGGGTCATATGCTTGAGGATGATTGCCAACATATACCTTGGGCGGGGGGGAGTGATAAAGGGAATTTCCAAAGGAATTTTTATATGTTAAAGTAGATTCACAAGGTCCTGGGGATTGGACTAAGATTTTCTTTTGCCCTTAGCAAAGTATCAACATGGAGGCAGCTGATTTCCTAGACAAATGTCACTCTGCCTGTTTCGAGGACTTATTGATGGGCTCTAAGTAGTGGGGAAATTTAATAATTTTTCTTTTGCCCTTATTTCCCATATCATTTACTGTGAGGGGACATGAAGTGGGATGGGAGAAGTGCATGGTGGTAGCAAGCAGTCTTCCCTATTCTAACTTTGTGTTAAAAAAACACTGCAGAGGCACCTGGGTGGCTCAGTCGTTGGGTGTCTGCCCTTGGCTTGGATCATCATCCCAGGGTCCTGGGTTTGAGCCCCACATTGGGCTCCCTGCTCAGTGGGAGGCCTGCTTCTCCCTCTTCCACTCCCCCTGCTTGCATACCCTCTCTCGCAGTGTTTCTCTCTGTCAAAGAAATAAAATCTTTAAAAAAAAAAAAAAGTATCACTGCAGATTCCTCTGTCTCACAAGCATGGGCAGAGAGCCTGAAATCAGAAAAATATCCATCTTGGCCAAACAGGTCCACCCTAGATGACAAAGTTGCTAGAAACTGAATGTAGGGACTGTACAAATCACTCTGCTCTTAGGACCTAAATCCAAAAGTAGAAATTTCCCAATGACTAGAAGCTATGGAGGGTTGGGAGAAACCTGTTTCCCAAGTCTACAAACATGTAGACCTAGCGAGTTTTCTTCCCATCCAAGAAAGAGTAGACATCAAAGAGCAATGCCCAAGGAAGAGTATTTGGAAACTCAGAAAAATGCATGCAGAAAACAGACCATTTTAGAAAAGCATCTATTTAGTGTTCTCAAATAGTTGCAAGATGGCAAAATTCTCATGACACTGGTTCCAAAAGCATAATGAGAATACAGTGAGCTAAAGCAAAAGACAAAAATGATACTAGATAAAAGCAGAAAGTGTTTTTAATGAGTCCTAAAATGTATTATAAAATTTTTTAAATTAGGCAATAAAAAGCCAAGTTGAAATTGCATAAAATCAAATCTTTGACCTGGTCCAACTCAAATTACTCTCCTAGAATACAAAAAGTGACTATGATAAAGATATAGGATGAAGTGTTGAGATATAATCTGATATGTAGATTACCTAAAGAAAAGAATTTGAAACTTAAAACCCTTAAAGAGGTAGTGTAAATTAGTGGCTGAGGGCTTAGAATTTGGAGTGAGCTATTTGGGGCTCAAATTTCCTATTTGTTAGTTTATATTAGTTACTAAAGCCCTATTTACTAGGGCTTGGGAAAGTTGATTAACATCCTGAGCTTCAATTTGCTTATCTTTGAGATAAGGATAATACTCGCTACTGTATGATTTTAATTAGATAATGAATGCCATTTATTTAATATCAGCATTTTAAACAGTCAGTATATAACTGTTATCAATACCATCATCATCATTAAACACAAGAGGCAAAAATGTGTTTAAAAAATTTTTCTCCAAGTGTAAAGAAAACCTGTGGAGTATAAATTGGAAGAGCTCACTATGTTCTAGTTATGGTTAATAAAAAGGTGCACACCTGGCTATAGAAAGACTAGTAAAGCTAATTATGAGATAATGAAAAAAAACCCTACAAATATCAAAGCTTCTGACTCAGAACAATAATCTTAGCCTCCAACTTTTCTTACAATGTTAAACACTGAAAGATCATGAAGCAGAACAACATTCTCAAATTATGACACAAATCTCTCTAGAAAAAAATTACTGAACAATGTTCTTGCTTGCTATGACATAATAAAAGAGATCAAGAACAGGAGAGTTTTAGTGTTAAAACCAATTAGTATATCTGCAAAAATACTTTAAATATTTATAAGGACACACACAATACTTCTACATCCTATAGCTTTCAGAGATTTCACTGGGAGGAGAAATAGAATGATGAGAAATTTCTCGGTACATAAGAAGTACCATCTCTGCTTAATTCTTGATTTTATTTTATTTTTTTTAGACTTTTCTTTTTTTTTTTAAAAGATTTTATTTATTTATTTGACAGAGAGAGATCACAAGTAGGCAGAGAGAGAGGGGGAAGCAGGCTCCCTGCCAAGCAGAGAGCCCGATGTGGGGCTCCATCTCAGAACCCTGGGATCATGACCTGAGCTGAAGGCAGAGGCTTAAACCACTGAGCCACCCAGGTGCCCCAATTCTTGATTTTAATAAAGAAATAAGAATTATGTATCTGATAAACTACAAGTAACCAGAGATAGAAGTTAGAACAGAATATGTACTTGTCATGTTATTAAAGAAAAACATCTATTAGTCAAAAGACTGAAAAATAGAAACTAGAAAGCACAAAACAAGCTGGAAAAGTAAAGCATTAAATGACAATAAATGAAACAGGATATATGTTATTAACAAAAAGATTTAAAAGTAAAAATTAAGAGATATTGAGAAAATGCCAGAAACATAAGAGAGAAGGAGGAGGAAAGAAACTGGTATCACAGTACAACTATGAAACATAAGACAAAGCCAAAACTAAACATTTACTTGAATAGATATATAAAGACATATAAAGAACAGTTTTTTGACAATCTAAGGAGAAAATGACAAATATAATTGTAGAACTTCACAAGGCCTTGTCAATCTGTAGAAGATATGGTTGCCAGAATTATGACATACATGGTTCAAATAATATAACAGGATTTATTAAGTAATAAGATTTTTTAAAAATATATACAAATTTTCAAAATTCATAGAACATTCCTATAGAACACTACATACATACTGAAACTACAAAAGAAAATCACCTATTTCACCCATCTCTCAATCCATAATCCCCTAATAACCATCAATTTGTTCTCTATACTTAAGAGTCTTTTTTGGTTTAACTCCTTTTTCTTTTGTTCATTGATTTTGTTTCTTCAATTACACATATGAATGAAATCACATAGTATTTGCCTTTTTCTGAATGACTGACTTCACTTAGCTTTATACCCTCTAAATCCAACTGTGTGGTTACAAGTGGCACGATTTCATTCTTTTTTATGCCGAGTAATATTCCATCGTGTATATATACCACATCTTCTTTATCCATTCATCTATTGATGAGCACCTGGGTTGCTTCCATATCTTCATTATTGTATTTAGTATTGTAATAAACATAGGAGTATGTGTATCTTTTTGAATTAGTGTTTTGTATTCTTTAGGTAAATACCTAGCAGTGGAATTACTGGATCCTATGATAGTTCAATTTTTAATTTTCTGAAAAATCTCCATACTCTTTTTGCTAAAGGCTGTACCAGTTTGCATTCCCACCAATAGTGAAAGAGGATTTTTACCACATTCTCCCCAACACTTGTTTTCTTGTATTTTTGATTTTAGAAATTCTGACAGGTGTGAGGAGGTATCTCAATGTGATTTTGATTTGCATTTCCCTGATGATCAGTGATGTTTAGCATATTTTCATGTGCCTCTTGGCCATACATGTCTTCTTTGGAAAAATGTATGTTCATGTCTTCTGCCTATTTTTTTTAAAGATTTTATTTATTTATTTGACAGAGATCACAAGTAAGCAGAGAGGTAGGCAGAGTGAGGGAAGCAGGCTCCCCGCTGAGCAGAGAGCCCGATTCGGGGCTTGATCCCAGCACCCTAGGATCATGACCGAGCTGAAGGCAAAGGCTTTAGCCCACTGAGCCACCGAGGTGCCCCTCTTCTGCCTATTTTTAAATTAGATTCATTTTTGTGTGTATGTTGAGTTATAGAAATTCTTTATATATTTTGGATACTAACCCTTTATCAGGTATGTCATTTACAAATATATTCCCTTATTCAGTAGGTTCTCTTTTAGTTATGTAGATTGTTTCCTTTGCTGCACAGAAACTTTTTATTTTGATGTAGTCCCAATAGTTTATTTTTCCTTTTGCTTCCATTGCCTCTGGAGACACATCCAGAAAAATGTTACTTTATTTAGTCTATGTCAGAGACAGCTGCCTGTGCTCTTTTCTAGGATTTTGATGTTTTAAGTGTCTCACATAGGTCCTTAATCCATTTTGAGTTTATATTTGTATATGGTGTAAGACAGTGGTCTAATTTCATTCTTTTGCATGTAGATGTCTAGTTTTTCTCAACACCATTTGTTAAAGAGAAAGTCCTTTTCCTATTGCATATACATTCCTCCATTGTTAAAGATTATTTAACCATATAATTGTGAGTTTATTTTAGGGTTTTCATTCTGTTCCATTGGTCTACGGGTCTGTTTTTGTGCCTGTACCATATTATCTTAGTTAATGCAACTTTGTAGTATATCTTGAAATCTGGATTGTGATACCTCTGTATTTTTCTTTTCCAAGATTCCTTTGGCTATTTGAGGTCTTTCGTGGTTCCGCATAAATTTTAGGATTGTTTATTCCAGGTTGGTGAAAAATGCTGTTGGTATTTTGATGGGGATTGCATAAATCTGTTGATTACTTTGTGTAGTATGGATTAGCATTGGTTCTTCCAAACCATGAGCATGTAATATCCTTCTATGTGTGTCATCTTTAATTTCTTTTATATAGTTTTTAGAGTATAAACTTTTTATAGTTTTTAGAGTAAATGTCTTAAACCAACTTTGTTATTTTTAGGTATTTTATACTTTTTGGTACAATTAAAAATGAAACTTTTTTCTTAATTTCTCTTTCTTTTTTTAAATTTAAATTCAATTAGCAACATACAGTACATCATTAGTTTTTGGTGTAGTGTTCAGTGATTCATCAGTTGTGTATAACACCCAGTGCTCACCACATCGCATGCCCTCTTTAATGTCCATTACCTAGTTACCACATCCTTCACCCACCTTTCCTTCCACACCCTCAATTTGTTTTCCAGAGTCAAGAGTCTGTCATGGTTTGTCTGCCTCTCTGATTTCTTCCCATTCAGTTTTCCTCTTTCTGCCACTTCATTATTAGTGTATACAAATGATTAGTGTATACAACAGATTTCTGTATATTTATTTTGTATCCTGCTACAATACTGAATTCATTTATCAGGTCTAGTAGCTTTCTGGTGGTGTCTTTAGGTTTTCTATATCATGTCATCTGCAAATAATGACAGTTTTACTTTCTCCTTAGCAATTTGGATGCATTTTATTTCTTCTCTGATTGCTATGGCTAGGACTCCTGGTATTATGTTGAATAAAAGTGGTGGAAGAAGACATCCTTTTCTTTTCCTGATCTTAGAGGAAATTCATATGTGGCCTTTATTAAGCTGAGGTACGTTCCCTCTAAACCTACTTTGTTGGGAGTTTTTATCGTGAAAAGATGTACTTTATCAAATACTTTTTCTACATCTATTGAAGTGATCATATGGTTTTTGTCTTTTCTCTTGCTGATGTGATGTGTCATGTTAATTTGTGAGAATTAGCCTTGCATCGAGGAATAAACTCCACTCAGCCATGATGAATGATTTTTTTTAATGTTTGCTAAATTTTGTCGAGGATTTTTACCTCTATGTTCATCAGAGATATTGGCCTGTTGTTCTCTATTTTTGTGGTGTCTTTACCTGGTTTTGGTATCAGGGTAACACTGGCCTCATACAGTGAATTTGCAATTTTTCCCTTCTCATATTTTTTTGGAGTAGTTTAAGAACAATAGGTATTAATGCTTCTTTAAATGTTTGGTACAATTTGCCTGTGAAGCCATCTGGCTCTGAACTTTTGTTTGTCGAGATTTTTTTGGACAACTGATTCAATCTCCTTGCTGGTAAATATGTTTCTAAGAATTTATCCATTTCTATTAGGTTGTCTGATTTGTTGACATACAGTTTTTCATATTATTCTCATACAATTATATTTCTGTGGTGGTGGTTGTTACTTCTCTTTCTTTTATGATTTTGCTTGAATCCTTTCTCTTTCTCTGATGAATATGGCTAGAGGTTTGTCAATTTCATTGATTTTTTCAAAGAACCAACTCCTGGTTTCATTGACCTGTTTTATTGTTTTTTTTTTTTTTCTTAGTTTCTATATCATTTATTTCTGTCCTAATATTTATTATTTCCTTTCTTCTTCTGGTTGGGATTTAGATTGTTCTTTTTCTAGCTCCTTTAGAGTGTAGGGTTAGATTGTTTATTTAAGATTTTTCCTGCTTTTGGTGTAAGCTTGAATTGCTTTAAACTTGGCCCTTAGAACCACTATTGCTGCATCCAAAAGGTTTTGGACATTGTGTTTTCATTTTCAATTGTTTCCATGTAATTTTAGATTTCTTGTTTTTATTTCTTGGTTAGCCAATTTATTGTTTAGTAGTATGTTATTTAACCTCTATGTATTTATTCTCTTTCCATATATATTTTTTTTCTTGTGGTTGATTTATAGTTTCATAGTGTTGTGGTAAGAAAAGAAGCACGATATCACTTTGCTATTTCTGAATTTGCTGAGGTTTGTTTTGTGGCCTAATAGGTGACCTGTTCTGAAGAATGTTCCATGATCTCTTGAAAAGAATGTGTATTCTGCTGTTTTTAAGATGGAAAGTTTTGATATATCTTTTAAGTCCATCTGATCCAATGTGTCATTCAAAGCCACTAGTTCCTTGTTGATTTTCTGTTTGGATGATTTGTCCGTTGATGTAAGTCGGGGTGTTAAAGTCCCCTACTATTATTATATTATGATTGATTATCTCCTTTATGTTTGTTATTAGCTGTCTTACATATTTGGGTACTTCCATGTTGGGTACATAATTATTTAAAATTGTTATATCCTCTTGTAGGATTTTTCTCCTTTATTATTATTATTATTATTATTTTATTTGTCAGATAGAGAGCGCAGAAGCGAGCACAGGCAGACAGAGTGGCAGGCAGAGGCAGAGGGAGAAGCAGGCTCACTGCTGAGCAAGGAGCCTGATGTGGGACTCGATCCCAGGACACTGGGATCATTACCTGAGCCGAAGGCAGCCGCTTAACCAACTGAGCCACCCAGGCGTCCCATTTTCTCCTTTATTATTATATAGTGTCCTTCCTTGTCTCTTTTTACAGTCTTTCTTTTAAAGTCTGTTTTATCCAATGTAAGTAATATTTCCATTATAATTTTCGTTATTTCCTTCCAACTACTACTTTGGAGTTTTGTTTGTTCTTTTTCTAGCTCCTTTAGGTATACATTCATTTTGTTTGAGATTTTTCTTGCTTCTTGAATAGGCTTGTATTACTATAAACTTCCCTCTTACAGCAATTTTTCCTGCCTTTCAAAGATTTTGGACCATTGGATTTTCATGTCTCCATGTATTTCTTTATTTCCCCTATATTGCAAATATTGTTCTTTTGCTATTATCACAAAGGTCACTTAATCTATTCTCATTTTCTAAATTCTTTTTTCTTTTTAATGTCCAACTTCATTGCTTCCTATTATGCTGTCTTCTAGAGCCTTAATCCGTCTTCTGCGTCCTCTGCTCTACTGTTGTTTCCCTCAAGTGTATTTTTCATATCAATTCATTCCTTAGCTCTGACTGCCCCTTTTCAATATTTCCTATCTCTTTGTTGAAATTCTCACCAAGTTCATCCACTATCTTCTCAAGCCTGGTATCTTTATGACCATTACTCTGAACTTTTTATCAGGCAGATTTCTTATCTTTATAAATGCAGACTACATTTCATTTAGCTTTTTTACTGTGGTTTTTGTCTTGGTCTTTCTTTTGGAACATATTCTTATGTCTACTCATTTTGTCTTATTCTCTGTATTTGTTTTATACATACTTGGTAGGGCAGCTATTTCTCCTGGTCTTGAAAGTAGTGACCTTATGAAAAAGGAATTTTGTGGAGCCCTATAGTTCAATTCCCCTTGATCACCAGAACCAGTTGCACCAGGGTTTTTACCTGCATGGGATGCGTGTGTCCTGTTGTGGTTGAGTGGGAACTGCTGTGGATATGCTATTGGTGGGTGCTGGCCCTCAGCCCAGAAGGCTACAGTGACCTACCTCATCTGCTGTGGTGGCACTTGTGGGGAGGGCTTGTCCCTTGTATAACTGGCTGAGCTCTGCTCTAGCCCTGTTGTTTTGCTGGTGGGTATGTCCAGTCTTCTTTCCAGTTATCTGCAATGACCTTGCTCCATGCATGCAACTGTGTAGTTAGCACCCCCCCCCCCAGTCACTTTGGAGGAACAACTATCACAGCTGGAGCTGCCCATCAGGTGTCATGGGATGATAGATATTTTGTGGGGATGCTGGTCCTGACCAAGACTATCACCATATGTGATTGATAAGAAATATTTTGAAATGGCTCTTGCTGGGGTGGGTGGGTAGAGTGGGATGGGTCTGTGGGAAAATGGTAGGACAGGGAAAGTGATGCTAGCAAGGTAGATGGAGTTTCAAAATGGGATCCTGCAAGCATCTGCCTAGCTTGACTGAAAAATGAAATGCAAGAAAAATGGTTCTTGATAACACATCTGTTTCTATGAAAACAGATACCTGATACCTGCAGATACCTGCCCCTCTGGCACATGCCCTAAATCAATAAATCTTCTTGTATTACCCAGCTGCTTTTCAAGCTACTACTTCTGTGCTATGTCTTGGGCCTAGTGAAAAAGTGTGCTAGTCCTTTAAGAGCAAATCCCTGGTTTCTGTGGTCCTCTAGCTCTCAGAAAATTAAGCCCCACTGATTTTTAAAACTCCAAGAGTTAAGTACCTATGATTTTCAGAGATAGACATTATAAGGACTTGTCTTCCTAGTTCTGTACCCCAGGGCCAGAGATCCCTAGTGTGGAACTTGATCTCCTCACTCATCCTTGTGATTCTCCTGCTTGCTTGCAATGCCAGGGTTTTGGTTCCCAGCTGTGTTTCTTCCCTACCTACCCTTTTTGATGCAGGATTCTTTATGACTTTAGCTGTGGAAGATCTGCTCTGTCAGTCTCAGATCATATTCAGAGTGAGTTGCAATAGATATATAGTTATTGCCTTGGTGTGTCCCCTGGGAGGAATTGAGCTTAGGATCCTCCTACTCTGTCATTTTCTCTTGCCTCTTGCCTCCTCTCTAGTACTTTTGTTATCTTTCTTGTGTTGTTCTTGATCTTAAAAGAAGAGTTTTTAGTTTTTTACCATTGAGAATAATGTTAGTTGTAGCTTTTCTTATATGGCTTTTATTACATTGAGATAATATCCTTCTATTCCCCTTTGTTGGGTGTTTTTATCATAAAAAGGTGTTAAAATTTGTCAAAAGCTTTTTCTGAATCTTTTGACATCATCATGTGATTCTTTTTTTTTTTGCCTTCATTCGGTTAATGTGGTCTATCACCTTGATTTTTGTATGTTAAATCATCCTTGCATTCCAGGGATAAATCCCACTTATTCATTATATAAGATCCTTTTAGTGTGCTGTTGAATTCAGTTTGCTATTGTTTTGTTGAGGATTTTTACATCTATATGCGTAAGGGATATTAGCCTATAGTTTTCTTCTTTGTTTGTCTCTGGTGTCAGTACAATGTCGGCCTGATAAAATGAGTTGCAAGTGTTTTTTCCTCAATTTTTGGAACAGTGTGAAAAACATCAGTACTCATTCTTTAAATGTTGGTAGAATACTTCAGTGAAGACATCTGATCATTATCTTTCCTTTGTTGGAGAGCTTTTGATTGGTGACTCAATCTTTGTGGGAGTTATAGATCTGCTCAGATTATATGTTTCTTCCTGATTCAGATAGTATGGCTCTAAGAATTTATCCATTTTTTTTAACTGGGCTACACAATTTATTATCATATAATTGTTCATAGTAGTTTCTTGGACCTTTTTTTTTTTTATTTCTGTGGCACCGGTTGGCATTTCTCCTCTTTCACTTCTGTTTGAGTTCTTTCTCATTTTCAATTAGTCTAGTGAAGAATCTGTCAATTTTGTTAATCTTTTTAAAAAACCAACTCTTGATTCTTTTCTATTGATTTCTATTCTCTATTTCATTTACTTCTGCTCTTTTTAAATTTTTCTTCCTTCTGCTAATTTGGGGTTTAGTTTGTTATTTCTCAATTCCTTGAGTTATTACATTAGATTGAATTATATACATATGTATATACATAAACCTACATATACATGTATATGTACGTATATATATGTATGTATACAGGCATTTAACACTCTAAATTTGCCTCTTAGAACTACTTTATCTGTATCTCATAAATTTTTATTCATTGTATTTTCATTTTTATTTGTCTCAAGATATTTTCGTCTTTGACCCATTGATTGTAAAGGAATATGTTGAGTTTCCACCTATTTCTGGATTTTCAGCATTTCTTTCTGTGGTTGATTTCTAGCTTCATTCCAATGTGGTCAGGAAAGATACTTGGTATGAGTTAAATTCCCTTAAATTTGTTAATACTCATTTTGTCACATATCATGTGATCTATCCTGAAGAATTTTCCATGTTCACTGAGAAGAATGTGCATTCTGCCTCTGTTAGGTGAAATATTCTGTATATGTCTGTTAGGTTCATTTGATCTAAAGTGTAATATAAGTCCACTTTTTACTTTCTGTCTGCATGTTATATCTATTACTGAAAGTGGGGTATCAAAATCCATTATTATTGTGTTGTCTATTTCTCCCTTCAGTTCTCTTGGTGTTTTCTTCATATACATAGGTGCTCTGGTATTGAGTGGGTAAATATTTATAATTGTTATATCTTAGTTGCCTTGTTAGCACAGTAGGTAGCACATCAGTCTCATAATTATCATATCTTTATGTTGAATTGACCCTTTATAATTACACAATGTACTTCTTTGTCTCTTGTGAAACTTTTTTGCTTACAGCCTTTTTGTCTGATATACATATGGCTGATCCTGATCTCGTGTGGTTACTATTTGCATAGAATGTCTTTTTCTATGCTTTCACTTTCAGCATGTGTCCTTAAATCTAAAGTGAGTCTTTTATAGACAGCCATAATTGGATCATGCATTTTTGTTCATTTAGCATCTCTATATTTTTTGATTAGTGAGTTCAAATCATTTACATTCAAAGTAATTACTAAATGGGAAAGTTTTATTATTGCCATTTTTAAAAACTTATTTATTTGACAGACAGAGATCACAAGTAGGCAGAGAGGCAGGCAGAGAGAGAGGAGGAAGCAGGCTCCCTACTGAGCAGAGAGCCCGATGCGGGGCTCGATCCCAGGACCCTGAGATCATGACCTGAGCCAAAGGCAGAGGCTTTAACTCACTGAGCCACCCAGGCGCCCCTATTATTGTCATTTTGTTAATCGTTTTCTTTCTGTACTATAGCTTTTTTTTTTTTCTTTCTTTCCCTGTCTTTCTGTCTTCCTTTGTTTTTCTTTGATTATTTTGTGGCAACATACTCTGATTCTTCTCTTATTTTCCTTTGTGTATCTTCTATAGACATTTTCTTTGTGGTTACTGTAAGTTTATGTAAAATATCTTCTATCTGTAACATTTTATTTTAAGGTGATAATAGCTTAAATTCAAATATAATTTTTATTTTATAAATTTAATTTTAAAAATTTGTGCCTTTTTTTGCCATGAGCACATATTATTTTAGTTATTAAACCATAAAATTGTGTGCATTTTAAAAGTAAATTAGTAAAGTGTTATACAGCCATATGAATAATCTTTGAGAAGGCGAATTGCTTAAGTAGGAAACAGGCCACTCTTGTGGCCCCTTTTACCCTACAGAAATTTTAGGTCTAAAGTGATTTTAGGTCTAAAGTAGAAGCTAAGGGGGAGTGAGAAACTTGAAATGTTTCTACTTTTGATAACAAAGAGGAGAGGTCCAGAGAAAAGGCAGATGAGGGGGAAAAACAAAGAAAGGAGACTTCTCTGTTTACTTGTACTGACAGAGGAGATGAAAGTAGGGTATTGTTTCTGGAAGTCCACATCCATAAAATGAATGATCCTTTAGAATTACAGGATTCGATCAGGCTTCTAAGAACTAATCACTTCTCTTTGGTTAAAATGACTGGAGTTCCACAAGCTAGAATGCAAACAAAAGGCATTTCACTAGTCCCAGCTTACAAATTCTCTAGCATTTCATTCAATCCAATTTGTGTTACATATGTAGCAGTTTCAATTATTTACATACAGAAGATGAAATATGAATAAACATGATGATCGCTATACATTTTATAGGTTAATCACAAAGTTTACCAAAATTTCTACTTTCTGTGAAATATATTCCCGCAAAAAGTCCACCAGAAATAAACACATAAAAAAAAAACAATTTTTTAAAGACTCATATTTATAGTCTCTTATATGGGTATCTTGAGAGTTACTCTATACACTCTCATCTCTTTAGGATGATTTAGCAGATCTAAGTTCCATGCATATAACAGCCTGTCACTTTTGTCAAATAGTGTTATTTTCCCCAATCTTATATATGAGGAATATATAACATAGCTCTTAAAATGGAGAATCATAGATATTTTTCATTATGAAATTACACAAGAAATTTGAGAAATAGGCTGTGACTTTCTGTTAGCTATTTCATGCAAAATATCTAAAATCCAGGTGAACTTGAATTAATCTTTTCAACCTAAATAAACTAGATAAAAGATGTGGCAGAGAAATGAAACATTCACACAGTCAAATGCTTTATAATAATTTGGTTTAAGGCAAGTCTCAATATAATGTTTCAACTCCTCAGGAACCCAAAGCTAATTAAAAAAACAAAAAGCAAAAAAACATGAGACATGCATTATGTGACAATAGAGAAAAAGTCAGCAAGGTTTTAGCCTGGGAAATTAAGAAGGAGACAGCATACAACCAGATATTTTCAATTAACACCATATATGTTTCTTCAATCTCATGACCTGTCTGAAATTAATGAAACGTTTTCTACATCCTGCCTCGATTTGTATGAATCAGTTTGTAGTGTGAGAAAGAATAGAGTGAACAGATGCTTCTCTCTGGTTATTGGTACTGATGTAAATATCACAAAGTCACAAAATTAGAAACACAAGAAAATAACATAAATCACACCAAACATTGCTGTGGGGATTACACACACACACACACACACACACACACACACGCACACATACACAGGAGCTGAATTCAGGTGGATTAAATAAAAAGCTTATTTAAAGGACCATCTTTCACCCAGATCAAATTATCATAATGGCTATGATTAAATCTTTTTTTTTCCAAATAACTTCCTTGCATTCTTATCCCAAAATATAATTCCCATTGCAGACTTCTCATAGCCCCAATGAGGGGGGGAAAAACTTATTGATCACTGTTTTTGTTCAACTCTAACTGTAACTGGGATAGTACTTGCATTAAGTCAAAATCCCATGTCCACTGCATATGCACAAAAATCAGGGAGGGTTATTAAAATAGACTCTCCTCTAGTAATCTCAGTAGATGCTTTAATCACACTTTCTGTGTTTTTATAACAAAATCTCAGTCTTAGTCACATCTTTTAACACTTATAGGGGGTGGGAGGTGGGGAGAGATGACAAAAATTGAATTTGAAGTTGATTTTATGCAGTCTATTGAATTTGAGCAAAAAAACCCAAAAAACAAAACACTTTACCTGATAAATCAATTCAGAAAAATAATCTTATTTTTAAAACCCTCACCTTTAAGAGAATAAAATATTATTTTTCTTTTTATCCAACTTATATTTCTGGTGTAATTCATCATAAAGGTTTTATGGACAGCTTTGAAAAGAATTTTCCTTATATATATTTAAGCATTGAATAAGAGCGATCATTTCATTCCTGCAGCATGAACATTACTTGTCATGAGGCTCATAGTGCTTGACCCTATTCTTGTGACACAATTCTATGTGATACTTTGTGGGATGTATAGGGAAATAAACTATAAACAGAGGGCCAAAGAAAAATGGAAAGTTTCAACTGATGTTTGAAAGAAGACAGAACCTTTGAAATGGAGACATAAACAATGTCTAGTAAGAGCTATTAAGAGGTGAAGGTGGGCAAGTTCTTATATGATGTTGAAGGTTCCACACCCTTTTAGACTGAGTTCACACAAAGAACAAATCTTGAGAAAACTCTTATATTTCCTCCTTTTTTCTTATGTTTACCACCCACCCTTACCACCCTCCAACAGTTCAATTTAAAAAAAAATTTTTTTTTCCCCATTCCCTTCTACTCCAACTCCAAAATATTTCATTTCCCTTGGTTAATAATTCTTTTCCACTTCTTTTAGTGCGCTTTCTACTTAGCAATCAATAGCACCCTCTCTTTCTTTCTTTCTTTCTTTTTCTTTCTTTCTTTCTTTTTTGCACGCTTTCTTTTTATGCCAACAATGTAAACAAATGTCCCCAATTCCTGACTTATTTTCATCATAATTTCTCATAATCTGATTGTGTCTACTACCAATCTATGACCATCATTGCCAATGACCTCTTCTGTTTGCCAAGTCCTGTGAATTTCTGTCAGTCAGTATCATTGTTCTTTCTGGACCATATGTGATACTCTTTGTAATAAATATTTGACATACCTATTTGATACATATTTGAGACTCTACTGGAAATATTCCTCTTCCTTGGTATTTTAATTTCATTATCTTCCACCAACCCTATAAATAACCCGTCTCTGTGTCTTCCTCCTCTTTTTAATAGAAATATTTATCATGATCATAAAAATTAAAATGAATATAGAATTTTAGTAAGTATATACAATATATGGTTATTTATTTGCCTTACTTGGCCTTTAAATGCTCTTTCTCCCCCTTACGTCCTCACAGAGTTTGAATGTTTTTAGGATTTCATCCATAAAACTGTTGAGATTAGATTGCAAAACTACCTGTCCAGTACAGATCTCCTATGTCTATTCTAACTTCTTTCAACTATTTTCAAAACACTTCCCCTTGGAAATTTGGTTACAAGCTCAAATTCAAAACATCTAAATTAAGCATATTTTGTCCTTCTACGTGATGTGCCCCACCTGCAGGAAAGAGAGAATGGAGGATAGGCAATAATCTTCTACTACCTTATTCTATCTCTAGATTTGGAATTTCCAGTGCAATAATGGGTGATATAACAAAGGCAAATCAGGCAAGAAAAAGCCCCATCTTCTTCTTCCCAATCCATTTTTCTTCATTCCTGCCCTGAGACAAGGGCCATTAAGCACAGAACAACATGCAATGTGGATGAACAGGTCCCAAATAGCTGAGATTAATCCAACGCAAGTAGACTTGATCCTCAAAATAAACAAATTAACTTGGTAAACAGAGTTTGGGAAAGATGGCTTAAGAGGCAGATATCCCTAGAATTGGCTCTTAACAAATTAAATGGAGTTTCTAAAGTGAATGGAGAGGTTTCAAGTGGATTGAATCATCAGGAAAAAACCTTAAGCTTAGAGCATAGTGGCTTGTTTGATTCAAGCCCACTAGGAGTATCACCCAGGCAAAAATCACTGAAACAAAAACCACTGAACAAAGTGCAGTGAAGATCTGCTACCAAAACAACTGCTATGAGAATGTAGGCATGCATATACACTTAGAATTTTTTTTTTCCTGGTGATAATAAGGGACCTATAAGGAATACTGGACTCGATAAATCTGCCTAGCCAGTGTGAGGCAGGGAGTCAGATTTCCTGGCCAAGAAATATGCTCTAATGGCTCTAATGCCAAGAGAAGGATCCAACAAATTATTTCTCATAGGTGTCTCTGCTTCCATAATATATTGTTATTATTCTATTCAGAAATGCAGAATATGATCAGTATATATGGTATAGATCTGCAGTTTCCTTACTTTTTCCTCCCTAAATCCTTCCATCCATTTTTCCTTCCTTCCTTCCTTCCTTCTTTCCTTCTTTCCTCTTTCTTTCTTTCTTTCTTTCTTTCTCTCTCTCATTTCATTTGAGTGTAGTTGATATACAACGTTACATTGGTTTCAGGTATACAGAAGTGATTCAACACCTCTATACCTTATTCAACACTTCTATAACATCTGTCATGATGCAATGCTACATAAATACCATTGACTATATTCCCCATACTCCACATTTCCCATGACTTATTCATTTAATAAGTATAAGCCTGTACCTCTCATTCTCTTTCATCTCCTTTGCTAATCTCCCAGCTACCTCCACTCTGGCAACCATCAGTTTGTTCTCTGTATTTAAGGTCTCATTCTGCTTTTTTGTTTGTTTATTCATTTGTTTTTTAGATTCCATATGTAAGTGAAATAATATGGTATTTGTCTTTCTGATATATTTCAGTTAGTATAGTACCCTCTAGATCTATCTATGTTGTCACAAGAAGCAAGATCTTCTCTTTTTCATGGCTGAGTGATATCCCATTGTATATGTATACACCTTCTTTATTTGACAATGGACACTTAGGTTGCTTTCATAGCTCAGATGTTGTAAATAATGCTGCAATAAACAGGGTTGCATGGATCTTTCTGAATTAGTGTTTTCATTTATTTGGGTGATTATCCAGTAGCAGAATTACAGTATCATCAAATTTCTATTTTTAATTTTTTTTTTAGAATACTCCATGCCATTTTCCACAATGGCTGTACCAATTTACATTCCCACCAACAGTGCACAAGAGTTCTTTTTTCTCCACATCCCTGCCAACACTTTTTATTTCTTGCTTATCTTTTTGATTCCAGCCATTCTGACAGGTATGAAGTGATATCTCACTGTGCTTTTGATCTGCATTTCCCTAATGATAAGTGATGTCAAGCATCTTTTCATTTTTCTGTTGGCCATCTGTATGTCGTCTTTTGGAAAATGTCTGTTCATGTTTGCTGCCCATTTTTTAAAAGATTTTTATTTATTTATTTGACAGAGAGAGATCGATCACAAGTAGGCAGAGAGGCAGGCAGAGAGAGAGAGAATGGGAAGCAGGCTCCCCGCCGAGCAGAGAGCCCAACGTGGGGCTTGATCCCAGGACCCTGAGATCATGACCTGAGCCGAAGGCAGAGGCTTAACCCACTGAGCCACCCAGGTGCCCCTTTGCTGCCCATTTTTAAGTCAGAATATTTTAAGTCAGATTTGTGTGTGTGTGTATGTGTGTGTGTTAAGTTGTAGAAGTTCTCTATATATTTTGGATACTAAACCTTTATCAGACGTGTCATTTGCAAATATCTTCTTCCATTCAGTAGGTTGCCTTTTTGCTTTGTTGATGATTCCCTTCACTGGGCAAGAGCTTTTTATTTTGATGTAGTCCCAATAGTATGTTTTTGCTTTTGTTTCCCTTGCCTAGGGGACCTATCTAGAAAAATGTTGGTATGGCTGATATAAAAAAGTTACCGCCTATGTTTTCTTCTAGAATTTTGTGGTTTCAAGTCTCACGTTTAGGTCTTTAATCCATTTTGAATTTATTTTTGTGTGGTATAAAAAAGTGGTCCAGTTTCATTCTCTTGCATGTAGTTACCCAGTTTTATTGAAGACTGTCTTTTCTCCATTGTATATTCTTGCTTCCTTTGTCATAGATTAGTTGACCATATAATTGTGGGTTTATTTCTGGGGTCTCTATTCTATTTGATTCATCTATAGGTCTATTTTTTTGCCAGTACCATACTGTTTTAATTTCATAGCTATGCAGTATATCTTGAAATCCGAGATTCAGTTTTGTTCTTCTTTCTCAAGATAGCTTTGGTTATTGGGGTTTTTTATGGTTCTATACAAATTTTATGATTATTTTAGTTTTGTGGAAAATGCTGTTGGTATTTTTTTTTTTTGCTATTTTATTTTGGCAGGGATTGCATCAAACTAGTTTGCTTTAGACATTATAGACATTTTAATAATACTGTTTCTTCCAACCCATGAACATAGAATATCTATTTGTTTGTGTCCTCTTCAATTTCTTTCATCTGCATTTTATAGTTTTTGGAGCACAGATCTTTTACTTCTTTGGCTAAGTTTATATCTAGGTATTCCATCCTTTTGGGTAAAAGACTATTTTCTGAACTTTCTACTACTTCATATTTAGTGTATAGAAATGAAGCAGATTTCTGTAGTTTGTATTCTGCAACTTCATTGAATTCATTTATCAGTTTTAGTAGCTTTTTGGTGGAGTCTTGAGGGTTCTGTATAGATAGTATAATGTTATCTACAAATAGTGAAAATTTTACCTCTTCCTTACCAATTTGGTTGCCTTTTATTTCTTGTCTGATGGCTGTGGGCAGGATAAAAGTATACTTATAACATAATAAGGAAGACTCCGGGGAGGCATGTGGTTGTTATGTGACCAACCTTACTCATCATAGTTGAGGGAAACTGCAGTAGACAAACTACTCACATAGTTGTCAAACACACACAATTTAAAAATGGTACTATAGGCTCCATGAGGAAGTAGAACTAATGTATCTGTAATCTGTATTCAGCACTGTGTTCCACATATAATGGACATTTAATGAACAATGTTTTGGGTATCTAGACATTTTAAAAGGAGATATAACACAAGTAGTTATGAAAACAGTGAAATAGGAATGTGGAGGCTCTGTGTTGGAACATTAAATAGTAGCTGCATGATGGATGGGTGGTAGGATTTGTGAAGGGGAGTAGGAAGAGAAGAGGTTCCAATTTCTAGGTGCTATCACCTTAGTAAGGGAATTAACAATTATATAAACCATGGACTACAATATGCTGAACTGTGAAAATTTTCTTAATCTCTGTTACTCCAAGTTCGTTATCTCAAGCTGTGTCTGTATTGTGCTTTATAATGAAAAAAAGCCTATGTTATTGTGTTTAGAAACATTAACAGAGGAACTTAGACCATAGCCTATCTGCAACCATTCTTTGAAATAGTGGAAGAAAATGCCATATGGACAGATTGGGAAGAAAAAGATAAAGAGGAAAATAAAGAAAGCCAAACCCCTGTGGTCAGTGGAAATAAAGAAAGACTAAATTCAAAGACCTCTGGGTCTGAAGAGTCATCCTGGGGCTTAATACTTCCTTTTCTCCTACACAAGGTTAGTAGATGGTCAGGGAGCTCTGGAGCACAGAAAAACAGTCAGAAGTCTAGGTTCAAAGTTATCTATTCTGTTGTTAATGTATAAGAAAGCAACTGATTTCTGTATATTGATTTTGTATCCTGCCACATTACTAGTAGTTTGGGTGTGGAGCCTTTTGGGTTTTCCATATAAAGTATCATGTCATCTGTGAAAAGAGAGAGTTTGACTTCTTCTTTGCCAATTTAAATAATAAATAATTTAAATAATAATAGGCAAAACAATGCCTTTTATTTCTTTTTCTTGTCTGATTGCTGTTCCTAGGACTTCTAGTACTATGTTGAACAACAGTGGTGAGAGTGGGAATCCTTGTCATGCAAGTGGGTATTTTTTGAAGCAGCTTCAAGAGAATAGTATTATATCTTCTTTGAATGTTTGCTAGAATTCCCCAGTGAATATTTCAGGTCCTGGGCTCTTCTTTTGGGGGAGGTTTTTTATCACTGCTCCAATCTCATTACTAGATATTGGTCTATTCAGGTTGTCAATTTCTTCCTGTTTTCAGTATTGGAAGTTTATAGGTTTCCAGGAATGCATCCATTTCTTCTAGGTTGCTTAACCTCTTGGCATATAACTGTTGATAATAATTTCTGATGATTGTTTCTATTTCCTTGGTGATAGTCATGATTTCTCCCCTTTCATTCATAATTTTATTAATTTGAGTCCTCTCTCTTTTCTTTTGGATTAGTTTGGCCACTGATTTATCAATCTTATTGATTCTTTCAAAGAACCAGCTTCTAGTTTCATTGATATGTTCTACTGTATCTTTAGTTTCTAACTCATTGATCTCTGCTCTAATCTTGATTATTTCCCTTCTTGTGCATGGGGTTGGCTTAAAAAATGTGGTGCTTCAAAACCCTCTTCCACTGTTGGTGACAATGCAAAATGGTGCAGCCACTTTGGAAAACAGTGTGGAGATTCCTTAAGAAATTAAAAATAGAGCTACCCTATGACCGTGCAATTGCACTACTGGGTATTTACCCCAAAAATACAGATGTAGTGAAAAGAAGGGCCATATGTACCCCAATATTCATAGCAGCAATGTACACAATCACCAAACTGTGGAAAAAGCCAAGATGCCCTTCAACAGACGAATGAGTAAAGAAGATATTGTCCAAATATACAATGGAATATTACACCTCCATCAGAAAGGATGAATACCCAACTTTTGTATCAACATGGATAGGACTGGTGGAGATTATGTGCTGAGTGAAATAAGTCAAGCAGAGAAAGTTAATTGTCATATGGTTTCACTTACTTATGGAGCATAAGGAATAACATGGAGGACGTTAGAAGAAGGAAAGGAAAAGTGAATTGGGGTCAATCAGAGGAGGAGGTGAAGCATGAGAGACTGTGGACCCTGAGAAACAAACTGAGGGTTTTGGAAGGGAGGGGGGGTGAGTGAAGGGGTGAGCCTGGTAATGGGTGTTAAGGAGGGCACATACTGCATGGAACACTGGGTGTGGTGTATAAACAATGAATCTTGGAACACTGAAAAAGTAAAGAAAGAAAAAAAGTTATCTACTGTATTGTGGAAGCAATAGGGTAAAGAGAGAGAATGAAGTGAAGTGGACTGGAACAGAACCTATATTCAGGGTTCCACACACACACACACACACACAGGAAAGGCACCTTCAAAAATAGAAAAGGTTATACAAGCACAGGAGCCCAAGAACAAAGAATGTTCCAGGATATAAGAAATGATCAAGTATCAAAGACAGCCACAGGAAACTACAGAGGAACAGGGACTGAGAACAGTCAAGATGAAGTTTCTTGGCATGACCCCATCTGTCTCTGGCACAAAAAAAATCAAGGATAGAAAGTGTAGGTGGAGGCAGGTACAGGTTTTATGGGAGACCACATATCTTACACAAAGAGTTATAATTCTCTTGGCTTTTTGAGGGATTATGGATAAATATATGCCAGAATCTTAACTCACATTAAAAAAATGCTTAGTTTCTTCCTGGTAATCATAGAATTGATGTAGCTTATCTTAAACCTGAATTTATAAGGCCCTCTACAATGGAACCCCAAAATTTTCCCTTCCTTTTCTTACATTTTTTACTCTTACAGGAATTCTTGACTGCATCTACAAGGGACTACTTACTTCTTGAAAAAGTATCTTGTACTTTTCTGCCCTAAGCCTGTGATCTCATTGACTTCCCCAAACTGTCTTCCATTTTAGCTCCCCTCATCCTCTGAGGTCTGGCTCACTTCAACCCCTTCAGGATGTATTTAGCACAAAACCTAAGAACACATGAGTTCCACAGTCTGACTGACGTCCATCCTGGTTCCACTGCTTACTAGATGCATGACATTATCTTTATCAAGATGCTTAATTAACATCACTGTGCTTCAGTTTCTTCCTGTGTAAGATGGGAATAATAGCACCTTCCTCTTAGGGTTGTAAGGCTTATGCAAGACAAAATGTGTAAAGCATACAGAACAGCGACTAACATATAATAAGCTTTTGATAAATGTCCTTAATAATCATGAGGCATTCTTTAATTACCCTATTTGGAAGTTATCTTATCTTCCTATTGCATTGTTTTAAGCAATATGGTTTGGTCTACTTATTTGGTCATTAAGTTTTACTACTTGGGATTTTCAAATATCCTTCCCTTTGCCTATGTTTGCTCTCTTTTTAATTGGATTACAAGGTCTTTGAGGAGAGACAGGGCCTCATAATTCCTTTTATGTCTTAGTACATAGAATAACCCTTTGCAATACATAAATGGTTAAAAACACTTAAATGATCTATGTCTAAGTCACCTGTAAAAATCCAAAGTCAAACATTATTAGGGAACTTGCCTAAATAGAATATCTATATACAAAGATTCTTGAACATCTAAGAATATTGTTAAAAATGTTCAGATGTATAATGTAATTAACTTTCATAAAACTAATAACTAGTAGAACTTGTGTGTGTACATATCTGATATATATGTACACATATACATATATGTGTACATATATATGTGTACATATACATATATACATATGTGTATATATATATCAGATCACTGAACCACTAAGAGCTGACCACAGTCCAGAAAATCAGAGAAACAAACTTTAAGTCTTATTTTCCTCTTGATACTTCCTATAAGTACTACTTGAATTAATCTTTATTAAGAGAGACAATATCTTTTAGCAGACTTTATTCCACCATTGAAAGTTTATGAGTGAAAACAGTAATTTCATAGAAAATCGGGTGGAACACAAAAATAATATTGGGTGCTATCATAATGAAGCTGTTTCTTTCTTTTTAAAGCTGGCACAGGATTGGATATGAGAGAAAAGTGGTGAGCAGCCCTATCTTATCTACTGTCACTGTCAAGGAACTTGAGGGTCTGAAGGGTCAGGAATGGCTTTAAGACTTGAGGGTCCAAAGTTCTATTGATTTGCGAAGAAGAAGAAAGCCCAGATCCTCAGAAGCTGTCTTTCTTCTCTACTTCCCAGTGCAGTAGTTTGAATCTTTAGAGCCACTATGCACATTACATAGATTAGGAAACTGAAACTGAGAGTTAAATAATGTGCCCAAACACATTTTGGTAAAGAGCATACCTAAAACTGTCAGATTCAAAACCCACTCTCTTTTCCCTGAACAGCCACATTCTGTTCCCTTAAAATCATGGGCTTTTCCCTTGCACAAGATCACTAGTAATATCTTCAAGTTAAGAGAAACTTGAGTTGTCAGAGTTTGGATATGCCCCCACTCACATTCTTGTGAAATATAATCTAAATTGAAGGTAATCATTATAAAAATCTTTATTTATGTATCTTTATTTATAAAAATCCACATGCCTGACACCAAGTATAGTTAGAAGTGCTCTTCATACTTTAGGGACATTGTCTAATTAATCCTCACAGTCTGTGAGGAAAGTATATATTATCTCCATTTTACAGATGAGGAAGTTCAGGCTCATAGTTAGAAGATGGAGAGCCAGAAATTGCTATGTAGCTACTGGTCCCACAACCTGTTCTTAACCAAAGGTATTCTACAAACACAACCAGGGGAATCTGACTACAGGTTCTGTGAAATGGAACAATTTCTATCCTTCTCTTCACAGTGAAATTTCCTGTTGTGGTAGAATTATTGTCCACAAATATCTCTAGTTCACCAACCTATGTGCTTGATGGCTAAACTGAATGAATGATCTTTTTTCCTTTATTTAAAAGAACTTCTGTTTTCCCCAAGGATTTTCAAAGAAAGAAAGAAAGAAGGAAAGAAGGAAAGAAAGAAAGAAAGAAAGAAAGAAAGAAAGAAAGAAAGAAAGAAAGAAAGAAAAGAAGGAAGGAAGAGAGAAAGAAAGAGAGAAAGAGAGAGAAAGAAAGAGAGAAAGGGAGAAAGGGAAATCACAATTTAGTTCTGGATTAAGGTGATCAGAGTACCTAGAGAAAATTTACATGAGTGGAAAGTGCTACAGACCTTTGGCTATGTCTTGGCCTAGGTCTATAAATTCAGTGCAGATTACCATTTCAGGTTAAATATTGAGGCAAGCAGCAGAATCCAAAATCAAGAAACAAGCTGCCAAGAAGGCTCACCTCTACTTAGTCATTTATAATGATTTTCATGGCATTGCCCAGAGCTTTATACTCAGACCTCATAATATTTTTTGCTTTACTCGGTCTCTTATCTATTGCATTTATAATAGCTATATTACTGTAATTACTGGGTGACAAGCTCCTGGGAAAATAGATGAAAAGGAAAATTTTCTTTACTTCCCAATATTGCTGGAAGTAGTTGAAAACTTATACCTTTGTACATGCAAAGTATCCATGCAGTAGGAGACATTCAGTACAATGGAACAGAGAAACAGTATGTAAACTCAAAATCAAGGTACTAATAGTGAATTAGCTAAATGTTCAAACATAACATCACCAATAAGGGGACCTTGGGTACCTCTTGATGCCATGCTCTGAAGATACAAGCATCACCCACATAGTACTCCTAACCAAAATGTACATAAAATTTAAGTCTGGTACCTCTTGATGTCATGCTCCGAAGATATCCCATCACCTACATAGTATTCCTAACCAAAATATACATAAAATTTGACTCTCATTTATAGGGTAACAGTCAGACTAGTAATACAAATTGAAGGACATTTTGCAAGACAAGTGACCAGGATTCAAGAAAAATGCCAGTATTATGAAAGATGAAAATAAACATATAGATACACAAATAATTAAATAATGACTAGGCAATTTAGATTTTAAAAAATCCAGAGAAATGAAAACTAGATATGTGATCCTTAAGTATATCCTAGATTTTTTGTAGAATCATTTTTTTTATTTAATATCTGTCACCATACAAAATTATTACAATATTATTGACTATATATCCTATGTTGTATTTTTCCTTTCTGTGAATTGTTTATTTTATAACCAGAAGTTTGTACCTCTTAATCCCAATCACCTATTTCACTTACCCTCTCATCCCAATTATTTGTCAACCACTCATTTGTTCTCTATCTTGATGAGCCCATTTTTTTGGTTGTTATTTGTTTTATCATATGCTTGGTTTTTTAGGTTCCACATATAAGGGAAATTACATGGTATTTGTCTTTCATTATCTTACTTATTTCACTTAGCATATTCCCTCTCTGTCCATCCATGTTGTCACAGTGGCAAGATCACATTCTTTTTTATTGCTGAGTAAGATTTTATTGTGTGCATGTATATCACATCTTTATTCATTCATCTACTGATGGACACTTAAATTTTTTCCCTATCTTATCTATTGTAAATAGTATTGCAATAAACATAAAGGTGCAAAAAACAAAAACAAAAACCATAAGGGTTCAAATATCTTTTCAAATTAGCATTTGTTTTTATTACCCGGAAGTGGAATTATTGGATTATATACTTCTATTTTTAGTTTTTCAAGGAACCTCCCTATTTTTTGTAATGGCTGTTCCAATATACATCCTTATCAACAGTGAGTGAAGGTACCCTTTTCTTTACATCCTCGCCAATACTTGTTATTTCTGGTCTTTTTTATACGAGCCATTCTGACTGGTTAAAGGTAACATCTCATTCTGGTTTTTGTTTCCATTTTCATGCTCATTAATATCAAGCATCTATCCTTTCATGTGTCTTTTGGCCATCTGTATGTCTTCTTTGGGAAAATGTCATTCAGATCCCCTGCCACTTTTTTTTTTTTAAGATTTTATTTATTTATTTGTTAGAGAGAGAGAGAGCCAGCACAGGCAGACAGAGGTAGAGGGAGAAGCAGGCTCCCTGCTGAGCAAGGAGCCCGACACCGGACTCGATTCCAGGAAGCCAGGATCATGACCTGAGCCAAAGGCAGCTGCTTAACCAACTGAGCCACCCAGGCGTCCCCCCCTGCCACTTTCTAATTGGATTGTTTTGTTTTATTTTTGTGTTGAGTTGTAGGAGTTCTTTATATCCTTTGAATATTAGGGCATTATGGGATATATCATATGCAAATACCTTCTCATGTTCCGCAGGTTGCTTTTTATTTTGTTGCTGATTTTCTTTGCTGTGCAAAAGCTTTTATGTTTGATGTAATCCCAATTGTTTATTTTTGCTTTTGTTTTTCTTGCCTGAGGAGACATAACCAGAAAAATACTGCTAAGGTTATGTCCAAGAGATTACTGCCTATGTTTTCATTTAGTGGATTATTATTTCATGTCTTACATTTACATCTTTAATCCATTTTGACTTTATATTTGTGTATTGTATAAAAAAGTGGCCCAGTTTCATTCTTATGCATGTAGCTTTCCAGTTTTCCCAGCACCATTTATTGAAAAGACTGTCTTTCTCCATTGTGTATTCTTGCCTCCTTTGTCGTAGATTAGTTGACAATATAGGTGTGAGTTTATTTCTGGGCTCTCTATTCATTTCTATTGATCTATGTATCTATTTTTGTGCCAGTATCATACTGTTTTGATTATTATAGCTTTGTAGTATACCTTGAAATCTGAGATTGTGACACCTCCCGCTTTGTTCTTTCTCAAGATTGCCTTGGATCTTTGGGGTTTTTTTGTGCTTCCATACAAATTTTAGGGTTTTTGTTTCTTTTCTTTTCTTCCTTTCTTTCTTTCTTTTTTTTTTTTTTTTTGGTTCTAGTTCTGTGAAAAATGCTATTGATATTTTGATAATAATTGAATTGTATCTGTATTCATATACAGAATCACACTTTAATCTGAATTCTTTCAGTCCATGAGCATGTATATCTTTCCATTGAGTCTTGGATTTCCCTCGGTCATTTCTTATAGTTGTCAGAGTGTAAGTCTTTTACCCTCTTTCATTAAATTTATTTCTAGGAATTTTTTTTTGATGTAATATAAATGAGATTGTTTTAAAATTTTTCCTTTCTAATATATCACTAGCATATAGAAACACAACAGGATTTCTGTATATTGATTTTATATTCTGCAAATTTACTGAATTCATGTATTACTTGTAATTTTTTTGTGTGGAGTCTTTGGAGTTTTATACATGTAGTATCTGTCATCTGGAAATAGAGTTTTACTTCTTCCTTACCAATATGGATACCTTTTATTACTTTTTCTTATCTGATTGCTATAGCTAGGACTTCCAGTATTGTTGAATAAAAGTGGTTAGGTGGTTAAGAGGTGAACATCCTTGACTTGTTCTTGATCTTAGACCAAAATTTTCAATTATTTATTACTGAGTATAATGTTAGCTCTGCGTTTGTCATATATGGCCTTTATTATGTTGACATATGTTCTTTCCATACTTACTTTGTTGAGAGTTTTTATTTTACTCAATGTTGAATTTTCTCAAATGCTTTTTCTGTATCTAATGAGATGATCATATGATTTTTATCCTTCATTTTGTTAATTTGGTATACTACATTAACTGTTTTGCATATATTGAACCATCCTTGATCCTGGAATAAATTCCACTTGCTTTTTAAAAAAGGAATGAGTCTTTTAATGTATTTCTGATTTCAGTTTGTTAATATTTAGCTAAGGATTATTGAATCTGTGTTCATTCAGGATAAAGGTCTGTAATTTTCTTGCAGTATCTATTCTATGTCTGATTTGGTATTAGGGTAATGCTGACCTTATTTTATGACTTTGAAAGCATTTGTTCATTCTCTCTCTTTTTTTTTTTTTCCAAATAGTTTGAGAAGGATAGGTATCTTTTAAATGTGTGGTAGAATTCATCTGTGAAGACATCAGTCCTGAACTTTTGTTTGTTGACAGCTTTTTAATTACTAGTTCAAATTTGTTACTAGTAATTGATCTGTTCAGATTTTTTATTTCTTCCTGATTCCATCTTAGGAGGTTGTATTTGTTTCTAAGAATTTATTCATTTCTTCTTAGTTGTTTAATGTTTTGGCTTCTAATTTTTGTAGTGATCTCATAATTTTTATATTTCTGTGGTCAGTTGTAACCTCCTTTTCATGTAACTTTATCTATTTGAGTCCTCTTTTTTTTCTTGATTAGTTGGGATAAAGTTTTATGAATTTTATTTATATTTTCAAGGAATCAGTTATTAGTCTCTTTGATCTTTTTGTGGTTTTTCATCCTCATTTTATTTGTTTGCATTCTTTAAAATTAAATTCAATATAATTAACATGTACTGTATTAATAATTTCAGAGGTAGAATTTAGTGACTCATCAGTTGGCATACAACTCCCAGTACTCATTCCATCAAGTGCCCTCCTAAATTCCCATCACCCAGTTACTCCTCCTCCCACCTACCTCCTCTCCAGAAACCCTCAGTGTTTCCTATAGTTAAGAGTCCTTTATGGTTTGCTCCCTCTCTGTTTTTGTCTTATTTTTCCTTCTCTTCTCCTATGTTCATCTGTTTTGTTTCTTAAATTCACATATGAGTGAAATCATATGGTATTTGTCCTTATCTGACTTATTTCGCTTAGCATAATACCCTGCAGTTCCATCCATGCCATTGCAAATGGCAAGTCTTCATTCTTTTTGATGGCTGAGTAATATTCCACTGTATATACCACATCTTTATAGATCCATCTGTTGATGGGATCTTTCCATATTTTGGCTATTGTGGGCATTGCTGCTATAAACATTGAAGTGCGTGTGCCATTACAAATCACTATGTTAGTATCCTTTAGATAAATACCTAGTAGTCATATGCTTATGACTCAGCAATAGCACTCTTTTTTTTTTTTTTTAACTTTTTGAGGAACCTCCATACTGTTTTTATTTCCATTCCGATCTTTGTTATTTTCTTCCTCCTACTAACTTTGGGCTATTTGTTCTTTTTTAGTTCCTGTAAGTATAAGAATAGATTGCTTGACATTTTCCTTATTCTTGAAACAGAACTTTGTCACTATATTGATAGTATCACTTACCTCTTGGAACTGCTTTTACTGAACCCCAGGAATTTTGGACTGTAGTGTTTCCATTTTAAGTTGTCTCCAGGCATTTTTTATGTCTTTTTTGATTTCTCCATTGACCCATTAATTGTTTAGTAACATGTTATTTAGCTTCCATGTGTTTGTGTTTCTTTCAGGTTTTTGTTTTTTTTTTTTAACTGATTTCTAGTTTCATGCCATTGTGGTTGGAAAAGATGATCAATGTGATTTCAAGCTCTTAAATTTTGAAATTTATTTTGTGGTTCATCATATGACCTATCCTAGAGAACACTGCAAAAAAATTGGAAAAAAATATGTATTCTGCTGGTTTGGGCTGGAGTGTTCTGTATATATCTAAGTCCACTTGTCTAATGTGTCATTCAAAGCCACTACTTCCTAATTGATTTTCTGCCTGGATGATCAATCCATTTATTTAAGTGGGGTGTTAAATTCCCCTACTATTATTGTATTAATGTCCATTTCTCCCTTTATGTCTGTTGATATTTGCTTTATATATTTAGGTGCTTCTATGTTGCATGCATAGACATTCACAATATTATATCCTTTTCTTGGATTGATCCCTATTGTTATATAATGACCTTTTTTTTCTTTTGTTAGAGTCTTTGCTTTAAAGTCTTTTATTTTATAAGAGTATTGCTACCCAGTTCTTTTCACTTCCATTTGCATGAAATACCTCTTTCCATTCCTTCACTTTCAGTCTGTATGTCTTTAGGTCCAAGGTGAATCTCTTATAAGCAGCATACAGATGGGTCATGCCTTTGTATTCATTTAGTTACCTTGTGTTTTTTTATTAGAGCTTTTAATTCATTTACATTTAAAGTAATTATCGGTAAGTATGTACTTATTACCATTTTTAAATTGTATTTTGGTAGTTTTTGTAGTTCTGTTTCTTCTCTTGCTCTCTTCTTTTGTGGTTTGATGGCTTTCTTTAGTGTTATACTTGGATAATTTTCTTTTGTGTGTGTATGTATCTATTATAGATTTTTGATTTGCGGTTATCATGAGGATATGTATTATCCTATGTATATAGCAGTGTATAATGAGTTGATGGTTACTTAAGTTTTAATACAAAAGCACTAAATTTTACTTTCTCTGTTTTATGTATATAATATCACATCTTACATCTTTTTCTTTTGTGAATACCATAACTAATTTTTGTGGTTAGAATTGATTTTATTATTTTTGTGTTTTAACTTCCTAGCTTTATAAATGATTGATTGGCTCTATTTAATGTATTTTAACATTCACAAGTAAAATATTTTCCTTTCATAATTACTTCTAGTTATGACCTCTTTGTTCAACTTAAAATATCCCTTTAACATTTTTTGTAAGACTGATTTAGTGGTGATAAACTCCTTTAAATATTTTTTGTCTGGGGAAAGGCTTTATCTTGCCTTCAATTCTGAATGGTTATCTTTTCTGGGGAGAGTATTCTTAGTTGTATGATCTTATTGCCCCCAGCACTTGGAATATATATATATATGCCACTCTGGCCTGCAAAATTTTTGCTGAAAAATCAGCTGATATCCTTATGGATTTTCCCTTTTATGTAACCACATACTTTTCTCTTGCTTTTAAGATACTCTCTTTATCTATAAAATCTTCCATTTAATTATTATGTGTCTTGGTGTATATCTCCTTTGGTTCATCTTGTTTGGGGCTCTCTTTGATTCCTGGATCTAGATAACTGTTTTCTTTCCTATGTTTGAGAAGTTTTCAAATAATATTTCTTCAAATAATTTTTCTGTGCCCCCCCTTGTTCTCTCTTCTACTTCTGGGACCTACATAAATCAGATGTTCTTATGCTTAATAATGTCACAGAAGTCCCTTAACCCATCCTCATGTTTTATTTTTCTTTTTGCTGTTCAGCTTGATTACTTTCCTTGCCTTGTCTCCTAGATCCCTGATCCATTCTTCTGCATCCTCTAATTGCTTTTGATCCTCTCTAATGTATTTTTCATTTCAGTTACTATATTCTTCACTATGACTGGTTCTTTTTTATATTTTCTGTCTCTTTGTTGAAGTCCTTGCTGAGTTCATCCACTCTTGCCTCAAGTCTGAAGAATATCTTTATGACTTACTTTGAACTCTTTATGAGGCAGATTGCTTCTGTCTGTTTCATTTAATTCTACTCTAGTTTTTGTCTTGTTCTTTCATTTGGATCAGATTTCTCTAATTTTGTCTGACTGTCTGTTAATTTAATGTTTCTGTAGGACAGCTACATTTTCCAAGTGTCTTGTGTAGAAGGGTTTCTATGATGCTCTGTATGGCAGAATCCCCTGGTTATCAGAAACAAGTGCTCCAGGGCTACCCCTGCATTGTTGTGGGGTATGTTGTTGTGGCTGAGACTAACACTATGGGTGCACTGGTGACAGGGCTTATATCTTGTGTGGCTGGCTTTGAGGTCCAGTTGCAGCTAATGGGGGTGTGCTGGTAGGCAATTTCTTCCCCACACTGGTGGCTTAGGTCCCTAGATGTAGCTACCTCAGTCTCAGGCCTAAAAGGACTAGCACTCAGTCCAGTTGTCTACAATGAGGTGCTGTGACTGCTGTGGGAATGGTAGTGGGCAGAGTTTCTATCCCTCCTCCCCTAGGAAGAAGTCACTTTTGAGGGGTGCTGTTCTTATGTTGGGCTGCCTGCTAAGTATGGCTGTGTGGAGCTACTTTTGAGGGATGCCTGCTTGGATGGGCAGTTTGAATGAAGTGGGTCCACAGAGGAATGCCAGGGCAGGGTACATGATGCTATAAAGTTACATGATGAGTTTCAGAACTATCTCCCCAAAGCCTCAGGTTATCTAGACTGAGAAATGGGAAGAAAAATAGCACTACCAACACAAAATACAAAATAGCACTACCAACAGAAAGCTCTTGAAGATCCCTGTCCACTACATCTTCAAATATATCCCTGGTGCTTTTCAAACTGCCTTTTGTGCTGTGTCTCAGGTCAACTTATTTAGCACACTGTCTCTTTAAGTGTGGAGATTTGGTTTCTTATAGCCTTCTTGCTCTCCTAGAATTAAGCCCACTGATTTTCAAAGCCACACATTATGAGGACTCACTTTCTCATTGTGAATCACCAGGATCAGGGGGTGCCCAGTTTGAGGTCTGATGCCCTCACTCCTCAAGCTTGTCCCTCCCTCTCTTGGATAATTAGACTGGGGATTTGTTTCCTGATCATGTCTCTGTCCCTCCTATTATTTTCATTGTGGCCTTCTCTCTACAACTAGCTGTGGCAGACTGTTCAAATCTTCAGATTGTTTGCAGAGTGAGTTGCAATGCGTGTAGTTGCTTTAAGTGTGTCTGTGGGAGGATGTGAGCTCTGGAGTCTTCTACTCTGCCATCTTCCCTCTCTTCACTCAATCCTAGAATTTTGTAGAATAACAAAAGATAAAATCTAAATACGGAGTGTGTATTAGATAATAGTGCTATATCAGAGTTTAATTTCCTGAATGTGATCACTAAAATTTATTTATGGAATAAGAGACTATTCTATTCTTAGGAGGTAAATGCGGAGACATATATGTATGTTGAAGGGAAAATGGCAAAAAAAGTTTTTTACTTGAACTAGAGAAGTTGAAATTCTAATGTTTTTGTTTTATTTATTTATTTATTTTATTTATTTGACAGAAAGAGATACAGCAAGAGAGGGGAACACAAGCAGGAGGAGTAGGAGAGGGAGAAGCAGGCTTCCTACTGAGCAGGGAGCCCGATGTAGGGCTCGATCCCAGGACCCTGGGACCATGACCTGGTCTGAAGGCAGACGCTTAACGACTGAGCCACCCAGACACCCCTGAAATTCTAATGTTAATGGATAAATCAGCAGCCTTGGTCAGTTGAGTTGGAGTAATGTATTTCATTTAACTCATTTATTCAATAAATTGTATTAAGTGTCCATCATACACTACATACTGTGCCAGACTGAAAATATAAAAATCCATAGGATATAAATTCTGCCCTTAAGGAGCTTACTTTGTAGTTCACCTCACAGAAGATCAGTGTCCGACACCATGTTTCTTTTTAGTATGTTCTGTAGCAATCTTAAATTAACACTTTTTCTCATGAGACAAAATTCTAATGAGACCAAATTCTAAGATTAAAGGAGGTGTTGGCAATGGCTTAACACAGCCATACCTCAGAAATAATGTACGTTGGGTTTTAGATCACCACAATAAAGTGAATATCTCAATAAAGTGAGTCAAATGAATTTTTTGATTTTCCAGTGCATATAAAATGTTTATACTGTAGTTTATTAAGTGTGTAATAGCTTCATGTCTAGAAAAACGTACACAGCTTTGTTTAAAAGAGTTTATTTTAGGGGCGCCCGGGTGGCTCAGTGGGTTAAAGCCTCTGCCTTCGGCTCAGGTCATGATCCCAGAGTCCTGGGATGGAGCCTTGCATTGGGCTCTCTGCTCGGCAGGGAGCCTGCTTCCCTCTCTCTCTGCCTGCCTCTCTTCCTACTTGTGATATCTCTCTCTCTGTCAAATAAATAAATAAAATCTTTTAAAAAAATAGAAGAGTTTATTTTAAAAACTTTAAAACAATTTATTGCAAAAAAAATACTATCATCTGAGATTTCAGTGAGGTATAATGTTATACTGGTGAGGGGTCTTGCCTCAGTGTTGTTGCCTGCTGACGGACCAGGATGATGCTTACTTAATATTGGGTGGTTTGTCAATTTCTCAAAACTAGGCAGTGATAAAGTTTGCTGCATCTGTTGACTCTTCCTTTCACAAGGAAATTTCTCTGTAACATATGATGCTGTTGGATAGCATTTTTTTTTAAGATTTTATTTATTTATTTGACAGACCGAGATCACAAGGCAGAGAGAGAGAGGAGGAAGCAATATCTCCCCTGAGCAGAGAGCCCAATGCAGGGCTCGATCCCAGGACCCTGGGATCATGACCTGAGCGGAAGGCAGAGGCTTAACCCACTGAGCCACCCAGGTGCCCCGTTGGATAGCATTCTACACACCATAGCACTTCTTTAAAAATTAGAGTCAATTCTCTCAAACCCTGCTGCTGCTTTTTCAACTAAGTTTATGTAACAGTATAAATCCTTCATTGGTGTTTCAGTCATCTTCACAGAATCTTCACCAGGAGTAGATTCCATCTCAAGAAGTCATTTTCTTTGCTCATCCATTAAAAACAACTTTGCTCATCCATTAAAAACATCCATTTATGTTTGTTTGTTTTAAGGTTTTATTTATTTATTTATTTGACAGGCAGAGATTACAAGCAGGCAGAGAGGCAGACGGTGGGGGGGTGGGGTGGGGGAAGCAGGTTCTCTGCTGAGCAGAGAGCCCTATGCGAGGCTCGGTCCCAGGACTCCAGGATCATTACCTGGGCCGAAGGCAGAGCAGGCTTTAACCCACTGAGCCACCCAGGCACCCCAATATCCATTTATGTTTTACCATTAGATTTCAGCAACTGAGTCACGTCTTTAGCCCACATTTCTACTTCTAGTTCTTTTGCTCTTTCTACCACATCTATAGTTACTCCCTCCACTGAAGTCTCAAACACCTCAAAGTCATCTGTGAGGGTTAGAATCAACTTCTTTCAAACCCCTGTCCATGTTGACATTTTGATCTGTTTCCATGAATCACAAATGTAATAACATATAGAATGGTAAATCTTTTTCAGAAGGTTTTAAATTTGCTTTGCCCAGATCCATCAGAGGGTATCACTATCCATAGCAGCTATAGCCTTACAAAATATATTTCTTAAATAAGAAGACTTGAAAATGAAAATTACTGCTTGATCCATGGGCTGTAAAATGGATATTGTGTTAGCATGAAAACATGGCTCTTGTTATACTTCTCCATCAGAGCTCTTGGGTGACCAGGTACATTGTCAATGAGCAATAATATTGTGAAAGAAATATTTTTTTTTCCTAAGTGGGAGGTCTCAACAGTGGCCCTAAAATATTTAGTAAACCAGTTGTAAACAAATGTGCTGTCATCCAATCTTTGTTGTTCCATTTAGAAAGCATGACAGAGTAGATTTAGCATAATTCTAAGGGCCTTAGGGAGTTCAGAGTGGTAAATAAGCACTGGCTTCAACTGAAGTAACCAGCTGTGTTAGCCTTTAAGAATCAGCCAGTCCTTTGAAGCTTGGGAGCCAGGCACTGACTTTTCCTCATTGGCTAGTTTTCTAATGTCTTCTTTTAGTCTCTATTTCATTTATTTCTGATCTAACCTATTTCCTTTCTTCTACTAGCTATGGGCTTTTATTGTTCTTCATTTTCTAGCTTTAGATGCAAGATTAGATTATTTGATATTTTTCTTGTTTCTTAATATATATCACTATGAACTTCCCTTTAGTGATTTCAATTCTTATATTTTTTGACACTTGTTTTGTGGCCTAATATGTGATCTATCTTAGAAAGTATTTCATGTGCACTTGAAAAGAATGTGTTTTCTTGTTTTTGGATGAAATATTCTGTATATATCTGTTAGGTCCATCTGGTCTAATGTGTCATTCAAAGTCACTGTTTCCTTTTTGATTTTCTCTCTGGATGATCAATTCGGTGATGTAAGTATGGTGTTAAAGTCCCCTTCGCTTACTGTATTACTCTCCATTTCTCCCTTTGTGTCTGCTAACATTTGCTTTATGTATATAGGTGCTCTTATGTCACCTGTATAGACATTTATAATTGTTAATCCTCTTATTGGATTGATCCCTTTATCATTATGAAGTAGCCTTCTTTCTATCTTGTTAAAGTTCTTGTTTTAAAGTCTATTTACTCTATAAAGCATTGCTACAGTCTTTCTTTCATAGTCAATTTTGTCTGACATTCAGACATTGATACTTGCTTTTTCTTTTTCACTTCTGTTTGCATAGTACATGTTTGCCCATCCCTTCACTTTCAGTCTGTATATCTTTAGTTCTGAAGCAAGTCTCTTGTTGGCAGAATATATATGGAACTTGTTTTTATATCCATTTAGTTACTCTATGTTTTGATTGGAGCACTTAGTTCATTTGCATTTAAATAAATTATTGATATACTTGAACTTATTGCCATTTTGTTAGTTGTTTTTTGATTGTTGTAGTTCTTCTCTGTTCCTTTCTTTTCTTATTCTCTTCCCCTGTGGTTTGTCAGCTTTCTTTTGTGTTATGCTTAGATTCCTTTCTCTTTAGTTTTTGTGTATGTATTATAGGTTTTTGATTTCTGGTTAAATTGGGTTCATACATAACATTTTATGTGTATATCAGTCTGTAGTGAGCTGATGGTTGCCTAAGTTTGAACAGTCTAAAAGCATTAAATTATGCCCCCAAATACACATTTTATGTATATGTTGTCCTATTTTATATCTTTTTATCCAGCCTAATTTTTATAGATATAATTGATTTATTATTTTTGAATTTTAACTTCCATAGTGGATTTATAAATGATTAATCTACTATTTTAACTATACATTTGCTTTTATCTGTGGAATTTTTTCTTTCATAATTTTCTTTCCTTTTTTCTTTCCACTTAAAGAACTCCCTTTGCTTAATTTCTTGTAATGCTGGTTTAGTAGTGATAAATCCCTTTAACTTCTGTTGGCTGGGAAAATAATTCTCCTTCTATTTGAATGATAATTTTTTTTTCTTAAAGATTTTATCCATTTATTTGATAGACAGAGATCACAAGTAGGCAGAGACACAGGCAGAGAGAGAGAGGGGGAAGCAGAATCCCTGCTGAGTGGAGAGCCCGATGCGGGGCTTGATCCCAGGACCCTGGGATCATGACCTGAGCTGAAGGCAGAGGCTTTAACCCACTGAGCCACCCAGGCGCCCTTGAATGATAATTTTGCTATGTAAAGTATTCTTGGTTGTAGGGAATGTTTTGGTTTGGTGTGATTTGGTTTTTTAGCCTTTGACAATATCATGCCATTCCCTTGTAGCCTGCAAAGTTGCCACTAAAAAAATTTGCTGATATCCTTATGGGTTTTCCCTTGTATTAGCTGTTTTCTTTTCTCTTGCTGCTTTTAAAATTCTCTTTATCATTTTGTTTGCCATTTTAGATATTATGTGAATTGATGTGGACCTCCTAGGGTTCATTCCATTAGGGTTTTTCTGTGCTTCCTAGATGTGGATGTCAGTTTTCTTCCCCAGTATAGGGAAGTTCTCCACCATTATTTCTTTAGATAAATTTCCTGTCACTTTTGCTTGTGCATCCCCTATAAAGCAAATATTATGCTTGATGATGTTGCTGAGTTCTCTAAACCTAATTGCATAGTTTTTTTCTTGTTTGTTTTTCTGTTCAGCTCGGTTGCTTTCTATTCCCTGTGTTCCATATTGGTGATTTGTTCTCCTGCATCCTCTAAGCTATTGTTGATTCCCTCTAATGTTGGTTGTTTGTTTGTTTTTTATTTCAGTTATTCTCCTACACCTTCTGGTCTTGAAAACAGTGGCCCTGTGTAGAAGAGTTTCTGTGTGCTCTTTTGCAAAACCCACCTTGTCACTAAACCTAGGCACTCCAGAGATGTCTCCTATGTGCTAGCTGTACACTCCTGTTTTGGCTAAGCTGCAATTTTTTTCAACCCACCTATCTGTTGTGACCAAATTTGCCTCCTGTGGGTGCCCTGGGGAGGGTTTGCTCCCTGTGCTATTAAGAGGTTTGGCTGTGGTTGCCATGGGCTTTTTGGGGGGTTGGGCTAGCACTCAGCCTTGCTAACTACAATTCTCTTACTGCAATAGCAGGAGACACGCCAAAGGTAGTCCTTGCTCCTTGAAGAGCCTGCTAAGTGGCCTGGCTGCAGGACCTGTGAATGCACTAATGTGTGTGGTTATTTCTCCCCTCCCTTACTCAAAACAAGAGTCACTTTGGAGTGGCTCCAATCCCTGCCGGGGCATCCTGCAGGGTGCAACAGAGCAGAAGCTATATTGGAACAGTGTCAGCCAAGGTGGGCAGGTTGGATATGGAAAGCATGCAAGTGAGGGTACATGGTGCTAGCAAAGTAGATGGAGAGTGTTAGCAGTGGCTCCCACAAGCCTCTGGCCATCTAGGTTTGGTGAGGGAAAGAAAAATGTAACCCACCAGCACTTTTGTTCCTAGAGAAATCTAAAGATCTCTACCCCTCAAGCCTATGTTCTGAGATTAGTCAGTCAATCTTCATGCACACCCCAGGTGTTTTTCAAACTGTTGCTTCTGTGTTGTGTGTTGGGTCAAGGTATTTATTACTCTCTTTAAGGGCAGGGACTCAGCTGCCTATTGACCTCTTGGTTTTCTGGAGTTAAGCTCACTGATTTTTAAAGTACCCTGAGTTATGCCCCTCTGATTTTAAAAGCTAAAAGTAAGTCCCTCTGGTTTTCAAAGCCAGATGTAGTGGGGACTCATGTTCCCAATATGGGTCCCTTGTGTTAGGAATGCCTAGTATGGTGTCTGATCCTCTCACTTCTCCATGCTTGTAATGTCCCTGTCATTTGTGGTTAGTCTTACTGGGGGTTTGGTTCCCAATTGTGTCTCCATCTCTCCTACCCATTTCAACATGTCCTTCTATCTATGATTAGCTGTGGAATATCTGTTTTGTCAGTCTGCAAGTTATTTCCAGAGTTAGTTGTATATTTGTTATCTTGGTGTGTTTGGGGGATGAGGTGAACTAAGCATCCTCTTGCTTTACCATCTTCCCTGAAATCCAAGACAGATTTATTTTTAATCTCCTGAATTTCCTTTTTAAAAATCTTCCATTTCTCTCATTATGTTCACATTACTCCCTTAATCTATGAGCACATTAAGAAGATCCAATTTAAAGTCCTAGTTTGCTAACTGCATTGTCTTTGCCACTTCTGGATCTGTTTCATTTCACTCATTTTTATTCTGGCCATGGGTCATATTTTTTGTCTGTTTCTTTATATAGTAGGTAAATTTTGATTAGAATCTAGACATTGGACATGTTATTTTGTTGCATGTTTTTTCCCTTTTTCTAAGAGCTGGAATTAAGAGTGTCTAATAGACAATTCAGTTACATAGATCAGCTTGATCATTTTGAAACTTTTAAAAATTTTGTTAGGGCAGGTATAAATGGCTTGTACTATAGGCCTGGTTTAGCCCTGCTATTAAGGACTGATCTTTCTGGTTCCCTACTGAATGTTTTAGGTGTCCAAAGAGATGTGTCTACTCAAACTCATCAGGGCTTGAATATTTTGCAGCCCTGTTTGAGGTCTGAGAACTATTTGTCTCAGATAGTCTGTAGTTTTTTGCTTCTTCTAGTAGAATTTTATCATGTGTACATGTAGTTTAGTTGTCCAGCAAAGACACAGTGGATTCCCATGCTGATTTCTGGAGCTTCTTACTTTAGAAAGCTCTCTACTTCCCTTATGCTGCCACTACTTCAGCAAATCTAGGGCAGTTGTAGAGATAATCTCATCTGTTTTCTTTTCCTCACCTCTGGTTTCTATTCCTTAATGGCCACAGACTTGATCTGCCTATTACCCAGTGACTGAAAACCATTTTTCAACACACTTTGTCCAGTTTTCTAGTTCTTTATTGTGGACAAGAATTTCAAGTAGTAATTACTTTGTTGTGGCCAGACATAGAAGTAATTGAACATTTTAAGGAAGAAATTTTAGGAATTTTTAAAATAAGGCTTTGGGAGTTAGCCTACTTAAATCCAATTTTCTTTACCTAATAGAACTCAATGAAAATTCATATTCAGAATGATGATCCAGAAGCACTGCAATATTCTAAATTATCCAATAACCTTCATTAAGAATATTATAGCTATTTTTTGAGAGAGTAAATTACATAAAAATTTGTTAGGGCTAAAATAATTTTTGATTCTTTGAGTTCACTAGAAAATTACATTCATGTACATATGACATTACCTGATTAACCTGGTAAATTATGTGTTTTATTACATTACATTTGTTACTAACATTTGATCATTTATATTTCCTGTGTTTATCATATATATGTTTTATTTTTCTTTTACCCATAACTGTGTAAATGTTAAAATATATTTTTCATGTCTTCATTAAATTGTTTTGGGGACAAATTCTGATTTATCTTTCTGCATTACAGGGCAAGAAGCACTATTTAAAAGGGTCTCATTTATTTCCCCAAGTAGATAATTGTCCATAGTGAGTTTCCTGAAAAAGAGTTGTACCTGGACATGAAAAAGAAGAAAGCTCAAATCATGCCAAAATGAAAAATTGAATCAGTGCCTGAGTAGGCTAAAATGGCCTTCTCAGACCTCAATACAGCACTTGGCCTACTTTTTTCCTTAAGATTTTTGTTTCTGGTTCCCAGTTTGTCATTTCTGTAATGGGTTTTTAAATGACTTTTTTCTTCAGAAAGGTAGCATTTATCATGGTAGTAGAAAGAGCCCTGGGATGGGACTTGGGAGAACTGGGTTATGGCCTTGCTGCTTCTATGCTTCTATGAGCTATGTGATTTGGGGCAAATTATTTACCTTGTCTGAAGTTTGGAATAGAACAGGAATTTTTTTCATTCTATTTTTCTTTTGCTTATTTGTTTTGGCAGTGGTTTTTTAAGCTGGAGCATACTATATCTAAAAGAATATTTTATGAAAGTTCCATGTGTAAGAAATGAAAGTAGACCTTTCCCACCTGATGGGAAATCTTGCAGGTTTCCAAACTCATCCTCTCCCACTGCCAGTGAGGATGCCTAAAAGCAGTAGGAGTCTCAAAAGAAGAGTGTAATAACCACAGGACTACACAAACAACCTTTAATTATACCATTCTTTGCTTTTCTGTTTCTGTGACATTTGCTCCACTCCATACCTTTCAACCATGACAGCCCCAAAGACAAATTTCCTCCTCTAAAAAAGCATTATCGCATGGGGGACGCCTGGGTGGCTCAGTTGGTTGAGCGGCTGCCTTCGGCTCAGGTCATGATCCCAGCGTCCTGGGATCGAGTCCCACATCGGGCTCCTTGCTCAGCGGGAGCCTGCTTCTCCCTCTGCCTCTGCCTGTGCTCGCTCACTCTCTCCCCCCCTCTCTCTCTGACAAGTAAATAAATAAAATCTTTAAAAAAATAAAAAATAAAAAAGCATTATCACATGATAGAAAAAAAATTTGAGTACAGTCTTGTCTCTACTTCCTCTTTGGGGAAGGATCATGAATAAGAAAATATTTTTCCCTCATTTTTTCTCAGATTTATTGAGATATAATTGACAGCCCTGTAGAAGTTTAGGGTCAATATCATGATGACTCGACTTAGATATATCATGAAGTGATTACCACAATGAGTATAGTTAACATCCATCATCTCATATAGATTTATAAAAACAAATTTTTTTCCTTGTGATGAGAATTCATAGAATTTTCTCTCTTAACCACTTTCATATATATCATACAGCAGTGTTAACTACAGTCATCATGTTTAATATTATATCCCCAACATGTATTTATTTTATAAAAGTAAATTTATATCTTTTGACTACCTTCATCCAGTGCTTATCAAGGCCAGCCTCTGATAACCACAAACCTGATCTATTTTTCTGTGAGGGTTTTTTATTTTTTTTAAGATACCTAGGAGATCATAAGCTACATAGGAGATCAAAAAATATTTCTCTTTCTCTGCCTGACTTATCTCACTTAGAATAATACACTCAGGATCCATACATGTTGAAAAAAATGGCAGTATTTCCTTATTTTTCTATGACTGAATAATATCCCATTGTATGTATATTCCACAACTTCTTCATTCATTTATCTATTAATGGACACTTGGGTTGTTTTCATACTTTACTGTTGTAAATAATGCTGCTGTGAACATGGGGTACAAATGTTTGTTCATCACAGTCATTTCATTTCCTTTGGGTATGTTCCCAGAAGTAATATTGCTAATCATGTGGATAGCTAACTTAAAATTTTTTTGTGTGGGGGGTTTTTTTGGTGTTTTTTTATTTTTTTATTTATTTTTAATTTTTTTATGTTTTTTTTTTCTTTTTTTTCTAATTTTTTTGTGGGGTTCTTTGGTGTTTTTTTAATTTTATTTATTTTTTATTTTTATGTTTTTTTTCTTTTTTTCTATTTTTTCCCTTTTTATATTTATATAAACATATAATGTAACTCCACCACCCTCTCCCATCACCCCTCCCCCACCCCCCTCAGTTTGTTTTATGACATTAAGAGTCTCTTTTGGTCTGTGTCCCTCCCAATCCCATCTTGTTTCATTTATTCTTTTCCTACCCCCTTAACCCCCATCCCCATTTCATCTCCACTTCCTCATATCAGGGAGATCATATGATAGTTGTCTTTCTCTGATTGACTTATTTCGCTAAGCATAATACCCTCTACTTCCATCCATGTTGTCACAAATGGCAAGATTTCATTTCTTTTGATGGCTGGCTGCATAGTATTCCATTGTATACATATACCACTTTTTCTTTATCCATTCATCTGCTGATGGACACCTAGGTTCTTTCCATAGTTTGGCTATTGTGGACATTGCTGCTATAAACATTCGGGTGCACATGACCCTTCGGATCACTATATATGTATCTTTAGGGTAAATACCCAGCAATGCGATTGCTGGGTCGTAGGGTAGCTCTATTTTCAACTTTTTGAGGAACCTCCATGCTGTTTTCCGGAGTGGTTGCGCCAGCTTGCATGTCCATCAAGAGTATAGAAGGGTTCCCCTTTCTCCGCATCGTCCCCAGCATCTGTCATTTCCTGACTTGTTAATTTTAGCAATTCTGACTGGTGTGAAGTGGTATCTCATTGTGGTTTTGATTTGTATTTCCCTGAAGCCCAGTGATGTGGAGCACTTTTTCATCTGTCTGTTGGCCATCTGGATGTCTTCTTTGCAGAAATGTCTGTTCATGTCCTCTGCCCATTTCTTGACTGGATTATTTGTTCTTTGGGTGTTGAATTTGCTAAGCTCTTTATAGGTTTTGGATACTAGCCCTTTATCTGATATGTCATTTGCAAAAATCTTCTCCCACTCTGTCAGTTGTCTTTTGGTTTTGTTGACTGTTTTCTTTGCTGTGCAAAAGCTTTTGATCTTGATGAAGTCCCAATAGTTCATTTTTTCCCTTGCTTCCCTTGCCTTTGGCATTGTTCCTAGGAAGAACTTGCTGCGGCTGAGGTCGAAGAGGTTGCTGCCTGTGTTTTCCTCAAGGATTTTGATGGATTCCTTTCTCACATTGAGGTCCTTCATCCATTTTGAGTCTGTTTTCGTGTGTGGTGTAAGGAAATGGTCCAATTTCATTTTTCTGCATGTGGCTGTCCAATTTTCCCAACACCATTTGTTGAAGAGGCTGTCTTTTTTCCATTGGGTATTCTTTCCTGCTTTGTCGAAGATTAGTTGACCATAGAGTTGAGGGTCTATTTCTGGGCTCTCTATTCTGTTCCATTGATCTATGTGTCTATTTTTGTGCCAGTACCATACTGTCTTGATGATGACAGCTTTGTAGTAGAGCTTGAAGTCTGGAATTGTGATGCCACCAACTTTGGCTTTCTTTTTCAATATTCCTTTGGCTATTTGAGGTCTTTTCTGGTTCCCTATAAATTTTAGGATTATTTGTTCCATTTCTTTGAAAAAAAATGGGTGGGGTTTTAATAGGGATTGCAATAAATGTGTAAATTACTTTAGGTAGCATAGACATTTTCACACTATTTGTTCCTCTAATCCATGAGCATGGAACATTTTTCCATCTCTTTGTGTCTTCCTCAATTTCTTTCATGAGTACTTTATAGTTTTCTGAGTATAGATTCTCTGCCTCTTTTATTAGGTTTATTCCAAAGTATCTTATGGTTTTGGGTGCAATTGTAAATGAGATTGACTCCTTAATTTCTCTTTCTTCTGTCTTGTTGTTGGTGTAAAGAAATGCAGTGGATTTCTGTGCATTGATTTTATATCCAGATACTTTGCTGAATTCCTGTACAAGTTCTAGCAGATTTGGAGCAGAGTCTTTTGGGTTTTCCACATATAGTATCATATCATCTGCAAAGAGTGATATTTTGACTTCTTCTTTGCCGATTTGGATGCCTTTAATTTCTTTTTGTTGTCTGTTTCCTGAGGCTAGGACTTGTAGTACTGTGTTGAATAGCAGTGGTGATAATGGACATCCCTCCCATGTTCCTGACCTTAGCGGAAAAGCTCTCAGTTTTTCTCCATTGAGAATATTTGTGGTGGGTTTTTCATAGATGGCTTTGATAATATTGAGGTATGTGCCTTCTATCCCTACACTTTGAAGAGTTTTGATCAAGAAAGGATGCTATACTTTGTCAAATGCTTTTTCAGCATCTATTGAGAGTATCATATGGTTCTTGTTCTTTCTTTTATTAATGTATTGTATCACATTGATTGATTTGCGGATGTTAAACCAACCTTGCAGCCCTGGAATAAATCCCACTTGGTCGTGGTGAACAATCCTTTTAATGTACTGTTGGATCCTATTGGCTAGTATTTTGGTGAGAATTTTTGCATCTGTGTTCATCAAGGATATTGGTCTATAATTCTCTTTTTTGATGGGATCCTTGTCTGGATTTGGGATCAAGGTGATGCTGGCCTCATAAAATGAGTTTGGAAGTTTTCCTTCCATTTCTAGTTTTTTGAACAGTTTCAGGAGAATAGGAATTGATTCTTCTTTAAATGTTTGATAGAATTCCCCTGGGAAGCCTTCTGAACCTGGGCTTTTGTTTGTTTGGAGATTTTTGATGACTCTTTAAATCTCCTTGCTGGTTATGGGTCTGTTCAGCCTTTCTATTTCTTCCTGGTTCAGTTGTGGTAGTTTATAAGTCTCTAGGAATGCATCCATTTCTTCCAGATTGTCAAATTTGTTGGCATAGAGTTGCTCATAATATTTTCTTATAATTGTTTATATTTCTTTGGGGTTGGTTGTGATCTCTCCTCTTTCATTCATGATTTTATTTATTTGGGTCCTTTCTCTTTTCTTTTGGATAAGTCTGGCCAGGGGTGTATCAATCTTATTAATTCATTCAAAGAACCAGCTCCTACTTTCGTGGATTTGTTCTATCGTTTTTGTGGTTTCTATTTCATTGCTTTCTGCTCTGATCTTTATTATTTCTCTTCTCCTACTGGTTGTAGGCTTTCTTTGTTGTTCTTTCTCGAGCTCCTTTAGGTGTAGGGTTAGGTTGTATATTTGAGACCTTTCTTGCTTCTTGAGAAAGGCTTGTATCACTATATATTTTCCTCCTAGAACTGCCTTTGCTGTGTCCCACAGATTTGGAACCATTGTGTTTTCATTATCATTTGTTTCCATGAATTTTTTCAATTTTTCTTTAATTTCCTGGTTGACCCATTCATTCTTTAGAAGGATGCTGTTTAGTCTCCATGTATTTGGGTTCTTTCCAAATTTCCTCTTGTGATTGAGTTCTAGCTTCAAGACATTGTGGTCTGAAAATATGCAGGGAATGATTCCAGTCTTTTCATACCAGTTGAGACCTGATTTATGACCCAGGTTGTGGTCTATTCTAGAGAATATTCCATGTGCACTTGAAAGAATACGCATTCTGTTGCTTTGGGATGGGATGTTCTGAATATATCTGTGATGTCCATCTGCTCCAGTATTATTTAAGTCCTTTATTTCCTTGTTGATCTTTTGCTTGGATGATCTGTCCATTTCAGTGAGGGGAGTGTTAAAATCCCCTACTATTACTGTAATATTGTCAATGTGTTTCTTTGATTTTGTTATTAATTGGTTTATATAGTTGGCTGCTCCCATGTTAGGGGCATAGATATTTAAAATTGTTAGATTTTCTTGTTGGACAGACACTTTGAGTGTGATATAGTGACCTTCCTCATCTCTTATTATAGTCTTTGGCTTAAAATCCAATTGATCTGATATAAAGATTGCCACCCCAGCTTTCTTTTGATATCCATTAGCATGGTGAGTTGTTTTCCACCCCCTCACTTTAAATCTGGAGGTGTCTTTGGGTCTAAAATGAGTTTCTTGTAGGTAGCATATGGATGGGTTTTGGTTTTTTATCCATTCTGAAAACATATGTCTTTTGATTGAGGCATTTAGCCCATTTACATTCAGGATAACTGTTGAGAGATATGAATTTAGTGCCATTTTATTGCCTGTAAGGTGACTGTTACTGTATATTATCTCTGTTCCTTTCTGGTCTACTACTTTTAGGCTCTCTCTTTGCTTAGAGGACCCCTTTCAATATTTCCTGTAGAGCTGGTTCGGTGTTTGCAAATTCTTTCAGTTTTTGTTTGTCCTGGAAGGTTTTTTATCTTTCTTTCTATTTTCAGTGATAACCTAGCTGGTTATAGTATTCTTGGCTGCATGTTTTTCTCGTTTAGTGCTCTGAATATATCATGCCAGTTCTTTCTGGCCTGCCAGGTCTTTGTGGATGAGTCCGCTGCCAATCTAATATTTTTACCATTGTATGTTACAGATTTCTTGTCCTGGGCTACTTTCAGGATTTTCTCTTTGTCGCTAAGACTTGTAAATTTTACTATTAGATGACAGGGTGTCGACCTATTTTTATTGATTTTGAGGCCGGATTCTCTGCATCTCTTGGATTTTGATGCTTGTTTTCTTTGCCATATTAGGGAAATTCTCTGCAATAATTCTTTCCAATATACCTTCTGCTCCCCTCTCTCTGTCTTCTTCTTCTAGAATCCCAATTATTCTAATGTTTCATCTTATGGTATCACTTATCTCTCGCATTCTCCCCTCATGGTCCAGTAGTTGTTTGTCTCTCTTCTGCTCAGCTTCTTTATTCTCTGTCATTTGGTCTTCTATATCTACTAATTCTTTCTTCTGCCTCATTTATCCTAGCAGTAATAAACTCCATTTCTTATTGCACCTCGTTTGTAGCTTTTTTTATTTCAACTTGGTTAGACTTTAGTTCTTTTATTTCTCCAGAAAGGGCTTTTATTTCTCTGGACAGGGTTTTTCTAATATCTTCCATGCCTTTTTCAGGCCCAGCTAGCACCTTGAGAATCATCATTCTGAACTCTTGATCTGACATATTACCAATGTTCATATTGATTAGGTCCCTAGCCTTCAGTACTGCCTCTTGTTCTTTTTTGTGTGTGTGTGTGGTGAGTTTTTCCACCTTGTCATTTTGTCCAGATAAGAATATATGAAGGACAAATAAAATACTAAAAGGGTGGCAAAGACCCCAGGAAAATGTGTTTTAACCAAATCAGAAGAGAACCCAAATCAGGGGTGGGGGAGGGGTAAAAAGAAGTTCAGGAAAAAATTTTTAAAAAGAGAACAAATAAAGAAAAGATATAAAAAGGAAAAATATATATATATATATTAGACTGGTGACTAGAACAGGGTCACCCACTTAATTTGGGGCATATTTTGGTTTCTTAGAAGAAACTACCTCCCAAAATTTTAAAGAATGAAAACATATATAAGGGTAAACACAATAAAGGGATGAAATATGACTATAAAGATGAAAACAAAATTTTTTAAATTTCTAACAAAGGAGTGGTAAGGTAAGTTGTTTGGGAGAATAAAGAAGAAGAAAGTGGAGAGAATTTGCTCAGGCTGGAGACTAGAACAAGCCTGGTGCTAGATTTAGGGTGTATTTTCATCTATTAGAAGAATTTGTACTCCAAATTTTTTAGAAGAAATAACCCTCTGTGTATACAAAAAATAAAGTTAGGTACATTGAAGGATAAAATATGACTACAATAATGAAGGTTCAAAAAAGATTTTCTTAATGAAAGGTATTAAAATAAACTAGTTTAAAAACATTAAAAGAGGAAAGGGTAAAAGTTAATAAAAATTTAGCAGAAGAAAAAATATTGAAAAAAATTAATTAACTTTGCAAGACTAAAGATTCATGGGGTGAAAGCCATGAATTTGCTTTCTCCTCCTCTGGAATTCTGCTGTTCTCCTTGGAAAGTGAACTTGGTAAGTGAACTTGGCTGGATTTCTTGTTGATCTTCTGGGGAAGGGGCCTGTTGTAGTGATTCTCAAGTGTCTTTCCCTGAGGCAGAATTGTACCACTTTTACCAGGGGCCAGGCTAAGTAATCCGCTCAGGTTCACTTTTTAGGAGCTTTTGTTCCCTGAACGCTTCCCGTAGAGTTCCAAAGGATGAGAATGAAAATGGCAGCCTCCCAATCTCTGGCCTGGAAGAGCCGAGACCTCGGGGCCCCACTCTCAGTGCGCCTTTAGAGAAAAGTGCTCAATCATTCCCATCTCCCTGGCCTCCAGCCACGCTCTGAGCTCACCCAGCCTGTGACCAAGCGTCTCTGTCTCTGCCACATAGCTCCGCCTAGAGCTTCTGAACCCCGCAGATCCCTAAGCTCTCTCCCTGTATCTTGTGGGGACCCCACTCACAGAGCAGTGGTCTGTGCCACAGATTACAGTTCAAGGTAAACCCAAGTGGAGAGCTCTGTCCTTGGCTCTGTCTCGGTAGCTGGCTTAGCAGGCTTCCCTGTGAGCTCTGCAACACTCAGACACCCCTGATCCTTCTGTGACCCTGCGGGACCTGAGGCCACACTGTCCCCGTGTGGGCTTCACCCGGTTTTGTCTCTGGAGCAATGTCCCTCTGTGGAGCAGACTTTTTAAAGTCCTGATTTTGTGCTCCATTGTTCCGCTGCTTGCCGGGAGCTGGCCCCTCCCCCCAGGGGTCTATCTTCCCATTGCTTTGGTTTCACTTCTCCGCCAGCCCTACCTTTCAGAAAGTGGTCAATTTTCTGTTTCTAGAATTGTTGCTCTTCTTCTCTTCGGTCTCCTGTAGGATTTGTAGGTGTTCTGAATGGTTTGAAAAGCTATCTAGCTGATCTCCAGCTGCCTGATGTTGTCTCAGCCTGCTAATTCTCTGCCATCTTGACTCCTCCCCCCTATTTTTTGGAATATTTTGAAGAAAATAGGTATTAACTCTTCTTTTTTGTTTGTTTGTTTTTTGTTTTTGTTTTTTTTAATTTAATTTCTTTTCAGTGTAACAGAATTCATTGTTTTTTTTAGCTCATTAATTTTTTTTATTTAAGCTTTTTTTATTTAAACATATAATGTAACCCCACCACCCTCTCCCAACCCCTCTCCCCCCCACCCCCCTCAGTTTGTTTTATGACATTAAGAGTCTCTTTTGGTTTGAATCCCTCCCGATCACATCTTGCTTCATTTTTTCTTTTCCTACCACCTTAACCCCCACCCCCGTTGCATCTCCACTTCCTCATATCAGGGAGATCATGGGATAGTTGTCTTTCTCCAGTTGACTTATTTCGCTAAGCATAATACGTTCTAGTTCCATTCATGTTGTTGCAAATGGTAAGATTTCATTTCTTTTGATGGCTGCATAGTATTCCATTGTATATATATACCACTTCTACTTTATCCATTCATCTGTTGATGGACATCTAGATTCTTTCCATGACTTGGCTATTGTGGACATTGCTGCTATAAACATTCGGGTACACGTGCCCCTTTGGATCACTACGTTTGTATCTTTAGGATAAATACCCAGTAGTGCAATTGCTGGGTCATAAGGTAGCTCTATTTTCAATTTTTTGAGGAACCTCCATGCTGTTTTCCAGAGTGGTTGCACCAGCTTGCAACAGTGTAGGAGGGTTCCCCTTTCTCCACATCCTCGCCAGCATCTGTCATTTCCTGACTTGTTCATTTTAGCCATTCTGACTGGTGTGAGGTGGTATCTCATTGTGGTTTTGATTTGTATTTCC